>CM038797.1:97493883-97584629 GCA_021764765.1 Vicia sativa | reverse complement strand
AATACATCCACCATTTGATTGTTGATATTGAATAACAAATAATTGTCATGAGCTAAAGACGCAGTTCACGAGGCATCCGCCGTGGGCACGTAGATTTTCTTTACATAACGCTACTACCTTTGGCATTCGATCATTACTTTTATCATCATGCCTCTATTACATTAATATTAATATGAGTAGCAGCTCTACCATTTTCCAAACCAACCACTTGACTTACGGTCTCGAAGATCGTAAAGATGTAGGAATGACAAAAATTTCAAATAGGCATCCTACTTCAAAATTTATACAACCTAAAAAATATCTACTAAATGTTATGAAATTGAAGCACTTTACCTTCATGAAATCTTCATGAATTACATAATCACGCTTTGTACGTATTGTAAGAAATTTTAGCATTGTCTTTAAACACTTCAAATCCTCGCTCCAATAACTCATATGTTAAATCAGATCAAGAATGACATCCACGAGCGGTCTCGTTATAGTATGAAAATCGAATCCCACAAAACAAATCCTAGTGTCGAATATCTTCTTAATTCGCCAAGATAAATTAAACAAATGTGGTCATCTAACAACCTAGAGATTTCAAACACAAAACCCATATAAATCACAAGAAAATAGACTTTCATCATACTTAGGTATTTTATACAGGAATATCTCATAAATTAAATAGTGCTCAGATGGTTCTAAATAGAGCTTTGATCATCTAAGGAATGTGCTAGAACAACTTATCTTTTACTAGAGGTGTCGGCATCATACTAACTTCATGGTTCTCCAAGTGTAAGAGTAACTCAGAGCACCATGACACCAACGCACAAGATACCAAATTTGTTTCCTTCATTGAGGGATAATTACACCAAGAAATGGTTCTTAATCATTTAGTGTAGTGTACCCTTTACATCTTCTACCTCATCTAGTTTGAGCTCCATGTCCATCAAAACATTTATGATTCATGCAAATCCATGAGCAAGACCCCAATATTTATTCCCATGCCATTCATACATCGTAGGACACCTTCCCTTTGAGCCAATTGTTCACCAAATTGCTATAATTTTTTCCAAAATTGGTCGCTAAAGTTAAATTAAAAGTCGATTTTCATGTAATCGTGTGACAAAATAAATAGCAATGAAGAGTTCGCAATGAAGCAACGATGTCTTACCATGAGTAGTTTGTATTGTATTTATCGATAAGTTTGTTTAAGAATGAACAGCCCATGTAACCGCCTTTCATACAAGACTTCATAAGGAAAACCATGGGTAGCTCAATTTGTTCACAAAGCAAAACCAATAGGAAAAAGATATAAAACAACTAAAATTATTCTCAGAATTGAATTATCATACGATAATGATTAAGAAATAAATAATAGAACCTCTTTGAATTGTCTAAGGTAATAATCAAGTAATCTTTCCTCACCAACATGCTTAGTTGTGACTCGCACAAAGAGCACAAACACCCATACCGACGTATAAATGTCACACGGCAAATGTATCACATTAGCAAACTATAATCATATTCTCCCATATTAGGTGAAATCAGAATCGCTCATACCAAGCATATATGCCCCGTCAAGATTTTCTGCAATCTCATAGAATCAAAGTATCATAGACTTCACGATGAGTTCTTGTCCATCGCTGGAAAGTCTGAAATCAATTTCCAAATGTTAAAATTATATGATATAGAAACACACACAAATAATGCATTACACCATTATTTACAATTCATTCATCTTAGTGTCATACTGCTTCGCATCAAATTGCGAACCTTTCGGAGCCAAACCTAGCATACGTGCCCAAGAACACAATTTAGATAAAATTAAACACATATTACCAACAAATAACAAACATACAACTAAATATCCATTAAATTAAAATTATAATAAAACACAATCCAATTGGTTTTTTTTGCCTGCTTCCACCTCGAGCATTTCTTCCTAAATAATGAGACTATTACCGAATTAAGAACGACATAAGAATTGATAAAATATCGATCTTATTGCTCCATTAAATCCAAACAAGATCATCCAAATAAACGTGTTATCACAACACGGTGAATTGACTTTGTAGAATTTTTGTATCGCAAATGTGCGGATAGCAAGAGTCGCCAATCGACTTTTCTTTTATCCAATTAAGGAAGGTAAAAAGTAAAAAGACCTTTGTTAGATTCTCGAGTAAGGAGAAGGTTATGAAAAGGGAAGGTATTAGCACCCTTTCCATCCGTAGTTATCACGGCCTTAGTTGCTCTTAGATCACTTTAAAAATGTGTCTCGTGTGTTTGACAAAATTGTTTTGAAAAGGCATTTCGCTTTGACTTTGTAATGATTCATGTAGGAATGTATACAAAGTATTCGAAATGTTTGCTTTTGAAAAGAGTTTGAATTTTGACAAAGTGTGAGTGTGAAAAGTATTTGATCGAAAGCAAGCAATTAAAAGTCTTATTACCTACTCGTAATGGTCGTCAGGTTATTTTATTGCCTTAGAATAGCGTTATCCATACCATTAGCGGTAACTCTATTTGTTGGATGTGTTTGGACATTCGAGGGACATCAGATGGTCAAAGAAGGCAATCAGGAGAAGTATCTCAGCACATTCAAGGACTATCATCACTTTCAGAGGCTTACAATCGAGGGTCAAGATCATGTATTCGGAGGCTACATCGTGGGTCTTATGATCTTTGTATCGGCGACTATGATGATTTGTTTTGAAGGCATAATGCTAGAATACCTCTACGCTCGAGGGACTGACCATTTGTAATCGTAAGGCACGAGAGAGAATTACCTCAAGGGTGCATGTGTGAAAGAGTGTGTTGATCTGACATATGTTATCTTGAAAATTAGAGAGCTATGTTGATTTTAATTCCATACACGCCTAATTACTAATGTTTATAGGTGCGGAAATTAAATCATGGAAAGTAAAGTGCGGAAAGATAAATCCTACGCTATTACATGGCTTTGGGGTATACATAATTGAAAAAGTAAAAAAAAAGTCCTAATTAAACTATTACATCCCATAGGCAATTACATAATATGAAAAGAAAACGATAAAAAATTGTCCAAACGAGATAACCCGTGAATGTGATGGAAAATCGAAACACGAGAAAATCGAATAAGAGGAAAATGTTAGTAAAATAATAATTTTTGAATGAGAAAATGTTTCATGCTGAAATAACATTAATATGCTAAAATAATTTTTGGGATTTTTGAGTTAATTTAATAATTAAAAATCAATTAAAAGTGATTTAAATGATAAAATTGAAATTAAATTAAATATGCATGCAAAATAATATTTTTAATTTTATAAATTAAATAAACATTTTTCAAAATAATGCAAAAAAAAGAAAATATTTTTGGTGTTTTTTAATGCATGATAAAATTATGGAAGATAAATTAAATGGATGAAAATATTAAAAAGAAGATAAAAATATGAAAATAGTTGAAAATATGAAGTTTGTGAAGGAAAATAGAACGGTCCCGTGTGGCTCGAACTCATGACCTCTGGAGAATCTTCTTAAAACAATGCCTTAACCATCGCGCCATGATGCTTTTGTGTTTAGAAAGTCGGAATTAATTATTTTTGAACGACGTGTGTCATGGATTTGAATCAAACAACCAAGAAGTCGGGCCCACCAACTACGAATGGACGACCGATTGAGTCATCACGCCCACCGCACCCACCGAGTCAACCGACAATGACGCCGAGCCCTAGCTCTACCGCCTTCTCCTATGAGCATCAACCAAAAACTTGTAAATGCATCGCTTAGCAAAACAAGTGCCCAGATCGACTAATTCATCTTCCGATCAATGGTGAGGTCCTTTGTTCAAACGACTCGATCCCGAAGTCAATCCTACAGCCTCTTGAACCCCATAATGGCAAGATGAGTTTTACACGTGAAACCCTCATGTAACACATCAATCATGATCTAATGAGTGCCCCGAGTGTATACAATCAATCAAAACAATTAGTAATGCATGAAACATGAGAATCGAAATTAAGAAAGTTCCAAACCTATGAGAGCTAGATGGCTTGATCCGGGACGATTTAGCTCGAGTAAGAGTATGGTTCGATTCTGGGAACCTCAGAACACAAAGGTTTTTGATTGATTGAAACTTGTCGCAAATTGAAATTGATTTTCCAACTTTGAAAAATATTTTGGCAAAATAAGGGTTATGCTTGAGCTAGGGTTTCGTGTTCTTTGTCAGGTGTACCGGGTATTTATAAGAGTGATTTTGGCAAAGAGAGAAGGAAAAAAGATTGATCATGAATGCTATAAATATTTTTCAAATAAAATTAAATTTTGAAAAATTTGATTTTCTTTAATGTGAGCTAGCACGAATTTGGCATGTTCCATGGGCTATCTTGGACCTCAAGTTTGATAGAAATTCACCCTTTGAAAAATATCTTATTTTCATATTTTATATAATTTAATTTTGAATTAAATGGTTTTAAATTCAAAATAAATCAATAAAATAGAAAATTGTCATGGCTAGCATCAATGAGTCACAATAATATCATGATCAAGTTTGGATCATAAAATTATAGCCCATATGGAAAATTGCATTTTGACCAATATCTCCTTTGTGCAATTGCTCAAAATGCCCAACTTGGAATGGTGTATCTTGCTCAATTTTCCATTTTTGAGTGTTCTTGGACTTTTGGAAAGCTCTAAGAGTCCTCTAACCAACCTCTTTGGTTTCATCTCAATTGGAGTTTCCATGCTCAATATATCTTCAAAACAAAGAGTTGACTTTTGTTGACTTTGAAAGGACCAGAATGTTTTGATTCATACCTTCCAAATGAAGCATTTTTTGAACATTCTTGTGAGACATGAAGTTGTATAGAATTGAATTTCCTTCAAAACAAGAGGTGGTGGAAAATTATGAGAAAAGAAGTTACCAAAGTTTGGTTGACTTTTCACCGAGAAACCCTAATTTAGAAAGTTCGACTTTGAGCAAATCTTGAGTTTTTGATGAATCATGATCAACCATTGATCAAATGATGAATGTAACTTCAAAATGAGGATGTTGACCAAAATCATGAAGTTTGACCGTAAGGACACGCTTGACTTTTGTCCAATACAACCGATTTTCAACCATCCGAGCAATCGTCTCGAGGAAACTTGACTTCCGAGGCTTGAAACTTGACATGGAGAATCTTTGAAGCATAAGGAGGCATGATGAACATTGGAGGTGTTGGAAGTCCATCTTGATTCGAGAAATACCAAACCCTAGTTTGGGTTGATTGTCTAGAGAGGGTTTGTCTAATCAACCCTCGAGGAACTTTTAGTATGGATGTATGAAATATCTCGAGAAAATGGAGGGAAAATTTTGGGTATGACAACGCCTTGTTCAATCTTCTTTATTGAAGGGTTAGATTGGCATGCTCGCCTTTCATGACCGGAGGTAGAAGATGATTGAACACTCGAGTACACCGAAATTTGCACTCGTTGGTCGATGATGCGGGACGGGCTTATGATATTTGGAGAAGCCGAGATTTCGCTGAAATGAGTCGACTAGACTCAAGAACGCTGCCTAGATAGAGGACCGCTTGAGATGGGCTTAAAATGCCATCCGGAAAGAACGATGCCGAGTAGCCGTGACGCTAGGCTCGGGTAGCCTGAAGTGGAAGGAGGGGAGACGGGCTTAAGATGCCATCCCGAGGAGTCGCGTTAGACTTCGTGCTCATCTTTGAATGAATTTATTGGTTTGTATTGGTTTTTAACCAAATAGCATTCTAAAAGTGGAGAAATGTTGACAAGTAGTGAGACGATTAAGATGCCATCCAAGGCAACCGAGTCGTACGCCGACTGTAGTCGCTGCTGATAATAAGAGAGTCAATACATCTCGTGCCGATTACTCGAGGGAGATGATACGGCGTAATATGGATAGCCTCACAGCTCGGGTATTGATCCAATGCCCGTTATCGGAGGATAACCAGGATCGCTCGATAGTTTTCCGCCTAGTCGCATTAATCCGGATCCGCTGTCGAGGACAACGGGCGGTCGTCGTATGGTTTTCCGTCTGGCCGCATTAATCCTCGACCAGCTTGTCGAGGACAACTAAGGCGGCTCGCTCGATAGTTCTCCCGTCCGGATTCGTATTAATCTGGACATGTTTATGCTAAGTGATTTTCACCTGCTTTTGAGAAAACAAGAGAAACTTTGATAGAATATTGTTAGTCTTATGCAAGGAATGATGCATGACAATGTGTATGAATGGCATGCATAAATTATGACTTTATGAGAAATGTATGAATGATAGATGTCAGGGTATTTCAAAACATATCCATCTTGAAGAAGATGTATGTTCTGCTGAGGATTTCTCGATTTCGTGGGGATGGAAGATGGAGACCGAGAAGAAAGAAAACTTTGATTCCTCCGATGCACTATCCACCAAGTCTCGCCTAGATATTGTTGGATGGTAGAGATCGAGAAACACGTTGTTGAGGATCTCATACATAGACCACCGGGAGTCTAGGAGGTACTCTAACCGGGATCTTATGTGTAAACTCACGAGAGTATTTGATAGTTGCTCGAGACCGGGTTAGAAGGATTCCGAGCCCTGACATCTCTGGCCGAGGAATAAAGATGTAGGTTTTCTGATGCACTATCTCACCAAGTTTCGTGTCCGATACCGGAGAGAAAAGGGAATTGTCGAGAGATATCTGGGGATGAATACTCGCCTGTGGGATGAAATGTTATTGCTTGAAAACCGATGTGACACAATTTTAGTTGAGTGGAATCACCGGTGGATGCACCTCCACTCGCTGGGGAGGTTTGTTGAGTGACACTTTGTGGGGATCATGCTCTGGGGAATGTTTTGGTGACTTTGTCGTCATCTCAATTCCTCGAGCCCGTAGTAATTACTTTTGTATGTTTACTTTTTGCATGTTTGTAAATAGATTTTTATTGTCGATGCACATAATCATTCAAAGCAAACATTGACTTTATGCAAACAACAACAAAGAAAGAGAAAGAAACTCAGATTTATTTGAAATGTATGCATGGCCAAGTAGTTTGTACACAAGAAAAGTAAAAAGCTATGCGAAACAATCTCTAAGTTCCAACTATGCTAGTACTCATATATTTCAACTATCTCATCTCCTTGCGCCAGAGAAAGTGAGAATTGATTTTTGCCATTTGAATCTTGAATGCCGATAGAGTCTCAGAGGTAGGTGATCCGACGAGACATAGACGACGCTTAAATCCCTAACTTTTGCCTAGACCGCCTTTCGGTTTTCACCACCGATACCCTTTTTGCCCAAGGCCCTTTTCGTGTTTTCGACTTGCCGTGTACATGTTTTGTATATATCCTTAGCTTTTGCCCGAACCCTTTTGGTTCGCCAGATGCCCTTATTTTTGCCTAGGTCACCGACCTAGCGGTCTCTTTATGCGTAGTATTTTTGACTATGTCTCGCTCATGTGGTGGGAAGTCTTCACCATCCATGGTGCTAAGTATCATAGCCCGCCGAAAATACCGCCTTGACTACAAATGGTCCCTCGAGGTGGGAGTCCATTTGCCCATGGAATCACCTTGGAAGAATGATGCGCTGACTACTAGATCACCGACTTGGTAGACTCTGTGCTTGACCTTCTTGTTAAATGCTCGATCATTCGCTTCGATAGATCTCGTCCATGGCGTATGGACGCCAGTCGCTTCTCATCAATCAAATTAACCGGTCAAGGCGAATCGAATCCAACTTCACCTAACTCGCCGTGGAGGACTCGTCGAGGTATCCGAACCTCGGTGGTGGATCGCCCATTTTGTATACAAGAGAGAAGGGGTTGCCTCGTAATGTCCGTATTGAAAAGCGATAACCATGAAGAGCAATGGTAACATCTCATGCCAATCTTTGTAAGTCACCGCATCTTCTGATAATCTTCTTAATGTTCTTGTTGGTGGCTTCCACGCGCCATTCATCTTAGGCCGATAAGGAGAAGAGTTGTGATGTTTGATCTTGAATCGCAGAGTTCTGATCATCTTATTGTTGAGATTGGAACCATTATCTGTGATAATCCTTTCGGGAGTTCCATACCGACAAATAAGATTATGCTTGATGAATCGAGCCACAACATTCTTGGTAACAGATGCAAACGAGGCTGCTTCTACCCACTTGGTGAAATAATTAATTGCCACAAGGATGAAACGATGTCCGTTGGAAGCGGTGGGCTTGATTTCTCCAATCATGTCAATGCCCCACATTGCAAAAGGCCAAGGAGCTGTTAGAACATTCAGAGGTACTGGAGGTATGTGTACTTTGTCTGCATAACTCTGGCATTTGTGACAAGATCGAAAGCATACGGTGACAATCTGCCCATGGTGGACCAAGAGTAACCGTTCTCAAAATCTTCTTAGCCATCATATGACCAATCGGAGCGAGTACCAAATGCCTTCGTAACTCTTCCATGATATGTTCAATTTGCTCGTCCATATAATGAGTAAGCACAAGTCGTGATTGCGCTTTATAAGATGCTTGTCGAGGAAGAATTTGATGCAAATCTTCAAGAACTTCTATCGTTGATAGATGCCCTCGCGGGATATTCCCCGAGTTCTTGCTTTTCTTCAAGTTTTCATTTGGGATGATGTTGAAGACATTGTTGAAGATTGTTGAAAGTTTTAGGGTTTTTCAAGGAGAGTAGAAGAATAAAAGTTTAGAATGTGGAAAGGGTAAAAGATCGTCATAGTTTTATAGTAAGGAAGTTAAACACTCAACAACGAGGCTAGGATACGGGGATCTGGGTTGATCCGAAGGAGGTGGCGAAGTTAACATTGGTAATAAGCGTGATTAATGATAATCATTGTTTGGTAACCGCACTACGCCGTGATGACTGCTTTGAGACTAAGAGAACCAAGAGGCGCCTTGATTGACGTGAGTTGAAAGTCATGTAAATGAGTATCATGATTACTCAAAAGTCACATCAAAGTCCAGGAATATGTTTAAAATAAGTATTTCTCAAAAGAGGTTCAAAATACATATTTTAAAGGGCATTTTGTTGGTCAAGATTTTGATATATGTGATTCAAGTGGAGTAATTGAGTTCGAAATGAAACAATATTATTGTTCGGAACAAAGTGAATGTCAGTTCGGAATGGAAGAAATGGTTCTTCGAATAGAGATATCAAAGCTCGAGCTTCGAATGGTAGGTGAAGATATATTTAAAAGAAGCCTCAAGTAGTAGCGACATCGGTCTATGAAATGAGTTCAAGCAAAGGTTGTCAAGCATTTGAAATTCAAACGCCGAGCGGATGATTGGAATTCAAATATACATGCTACCGAACGGTTCAAGACTGGAAGCTAGAGAGAAACAGGCTCGCATGTTCGACGTGGCGTAATCTTATAAGTCGACTGCTATGGTCAAGTAGTATAAATAGAAGTCTTAGTGTTAGGATTTCGTGTGTCATATCTATTGTACAAAATTCAAGAACATTCAAAATACCACATGGCTAGGGAAACGAATGCTCAACAATGTACGTATGATAACACCAAACCTTTATAATTCAGTAAAACTCTTTATCTTCCATTTATCTTCCATTTTCGCATCAATGTCTTTTAAATACTTTTACATTCGTAGTTTAACTATTTCTCATTTAAATGCTTTTCACTTTCAATCATTTACGCTTCGTAAACCTTTACATTAACGCTTCACATTCATGCTTTTACATTCATGTCTTTACATATTTTATGCTTTTATATTCATGTTTTTACATTAAAATCTTTACTTTCAAAGTTATTTACTTATTTCTCGCATTTAAACATTTCTTTGCAAATCGAATCTTTACTCATTCAAACCAGCTTTTGTATTTCTTTACTTGATCATGTCATTAAGTTCTTTGACATTGTAATCAAGTGAATTGAACATCTATAAAACACTCTAAATACAAATCTTAACAATGAATACCGCTTTTGTTATTAGATTTATCCAAACGATCAATCCTATAGGATCAATCTAGTCGATCCCGCAGTTACCGAGAGATTGAAATATTAAGATTATTTGATAGTTTTGAGGACTAGCGGTTGTTTTACCGTAAATCATCAGAACAAATTGGCACGCCCAAAGGGACAACCATCGTCGTTACAAATTCAAAACAAAATAAAGATTGTTAAGACATAATCATTATAAAAGTTCTTCTTCAATGTTAAGTTCATGTTATATGAACCTTAGGAGTGGTAGAATAACTAATAGCAACCAACCCTTACCAAGAAGAAAACGTAATAATAGGATGTCTAATCCAAACAATCAACAAGGGGAACAAATGCCCCACATGGAACAGCTCTAATGCTCCGCTTTCGACGGAATGTCTAACCTGATCCCTTCAATGCACAGTTTGTTGCATCCTCTACTAGTAATGTGGCCACGAAAGGAACAAGTGGCATGTCAATTCAATCTTAGGGAATACATGAACCACTGGTATCTCGGGGATTTGTCCCACCATCGTGACACAAACCCATTTCGCCACCCCACCACCAACTAGACCACCCAACATGGTAATAGACCCAGAACTTTTACGGGATGCCAACATCTTTATGGCAGGTTTGCAAACTTCGACATCGAACACGCCACCACAATTAGGGTCCGGATCCGGGCTAATCAATTTATGACAAACAACCAAGGGTCAAGAGGGTTATAGTGCATTGCCTATCTTAACCACAGAAAACCAGATGGCTTTTAGGCAATTAATGGATGATAGTAACCATAATATGATAGGAGTGTTAGCACAAACTATGCAAGAAATCTTTGCCCCAATAGTACAAAATGTGACTGTGACAAACAGAGAAAACGCGATAATATGAGTCTAATAAATATTTCGCCCCGTAAAGGCGAGATAACTGTGCATTGGTTCGAGCAAACGACCTATCGTAGAACAAATTGCGATGACCCACCCTATAGACCACACGAGAGAGGATTAATTTAAAGGGCAGGCACAAGGTTAGACGCCCAAAGGATTCGAGAAGAACCACAAAGGGATTTATAGAACCAGGGCAAGGGTCTAAAGATTAGATGCCCCAAAGGATTCGAGAAGAACCACAAAGGGAGTTATGGAACCAGGGTCGGGCTAGAAGTCCCAAAGCTTCGAGATGAACAACCTAGAGGGGTTGTCATGGTGGTCGAACCAAGATGCTGATGCGCTTGTTCATAGAATTCAAACGACAACATCTTGGCGTAAAATAATTTAACCACCATGATAGAGGATTATGGCCCAAAACGGTCTTAATATTGTGATTAAGGCCAAATTATGCCTCCTATAGCAGATTATGTAATGCATCGATTTACTAAGGGATATAAGATCCCTAAGTTTACAAAGTTTGCCGGAGATACCAATGAATCAACAATAACACATAGCTGTATCCGATCAAGGTGAGATATAGCAAATAATGAGAACCTTAGGATTAAATATTTCCCAAGTTCCTCACTAAGAATGATTTCACATGGTTTACCACATTGCCTCCCGGATCCATAGATACTTGACCTCTTAGAGAGATTATTCCATGAACAATTCTATATGGGACAATCTAAAATAAGTCCAAGGAACTAGCCAAAGTAAGAGGAAGTTTTATCAACCCATAGATGATTACCTAATAGGTTCGACTCTGAAATCTAGATGCTCACAAGAGTTCCCGAACATGAGTTAGTCGAAATACCGGTGGCCTGACTATTCTATTCGAAAGAAGTTAGACACACAATACTTGAGGGACATGGCTCAGCTTAGCAGATAGGGTTCGACAAGTCGAAGACTAAAGGCCGTGGCTTTTAAAAGTAATAAGAAAGAAAGAATTTCCTATGTCGAAACCGAGGAAGTCAAGACTATCCCGAATTCAAGAGGTCGAAATTGATCTCACGAATTAAAACAGCTCCACCTTACTCTTGTAAACTATTAGTTCCCACAAAAGGAAAGAAATTGTTGAAAATGAGAAAAGTGATAAATTCCCAAAGAAGGTGTATACCTTCGATGTAACAAAATGTGACGAGATCTTTGATTGCTTGTCAAAGATGGCCAACTAATTGTGCCATCGAATGTCAAAATACCTCCTTTAGATAAAAGAAAGAAAAAGGATTTTGTAAATATCATAGTTTTAGGCCACAAAACCTCACAAGAGTTTTCTTCGTGGATCCGATTCAAATGCAATTAAGGATGGCGATTGAAATTTGCCGACAAACCAAAATGAAAGTAGACGAAGACCCTCCGATGTTGCACACCAATTACTCCGAGCCTGATGCAGAGATCAATATGGTGGAAGTGATCAAGATGACACTCCATTAGGAGAAAAAGTATCGAGAACAAAACTGTGTGTTAGTAAGTCAACAAGGGGTCATCAAGACGTCCACAAGCAACTAGAGGCTTCGATCGAAGCAATACCTTTGGTAAGCTGAAGAGATCCAAAGCATCAAGGCCAGAGAACCAACATCAAGGATTGACATAAGCATCAAGGCTCGAGGCAAAATGAAAGTCCAGACATAAAACCAACTCTCCTCGTAAAGAAGTCTCGATACCTAGGGGAACCCTGGAAAGTTCGACTACCTGGTAAAATACTCTGCTCCATAAAGTTCGAAAATCCCAATCGAAGACGTCAAACCTACAGGATGGGGAGACGATGACCAAAAGGGGGAGGATGCAGATGTTAACATTCCTCAGAAAGAAGTCTGGGATACCTTAGGGGAACCCAGTTGAAAGTTCGACTACCTGGTAAAATACTCTGCTCCAGAAAGTTCGAAAATCCCAATCAAGACGCCAAACCCATGTGATGGGAGACGATGACCAAAAGGGGAGGATGCAGATGTTAACATTCCTCGTAAAGAAGTCGGGGATACCTTAGGGGAACCAAAGGGAAAGTTCGACTACTCCGTGAAATACTCGCCCTAAAGTTCGAAAATCCCAATCAAGATGTCAAACCCACAGATGGGAGACGATGACCAAAAGGGAGGATGTTGATGTCAACATGGTGGATATGGAGAGACCTCGCTCGAGATGGAGGAGATGGAAAGATACCTAGAAAAGAAAAATACAAAATGGAGGATAGTTATGTCAGAGATACCAAATTTCAAAGATTATCTCATGGCGGCCACAAGGGAAATGTCAAATGATACTATGTCTGAAGTCATACCCCAATTTTTGACCTAATATACCACTCACATTTTCATTATTTCATCTTTAACAAGTTCGTAATGTAATTAATCGGTGTGGATTTCACAGTCAAAATTAGGGTTTCATCAAATTTTCATCTCGATTCAAGAGGCAAGCAATTAGGGTTTGAGTCTTACTCACTTCATTTGATCTATCTTGATCAAACCATCAACCTCTGATCTTCAGATATCAAAATTTTTCTCATGATCTATCAAGGATCGACCAATTAGGGTTTTCATCGAGGATGAGTAGTCTCTGATTTTTTGATCAATGAATGACTTTTTTTATTAGAGATTGGTCTTCATATCTTAAATACAACATGTTGACCTAATTTGGATTCAAACATCAACGAAGTTCACAATTCATCACCTTTCCGAATCATCTGATGAAATTTCATCTGAACTGAAAAGTCAAACTTTGACTTTTGGTCAACTTTTTCAAGACAAAACTTTTTCAATCATCAAAATACTTCAAATGATCCATCATGATCATAAAAAAATCAAGAAATTTGGAAAAGTCAACAAAAAGTCAAAATTTTCAACACTTGGAAAAATTTTCAAGTGTTAAAATTTCATACTTTTTCCAAACTTCATGGCATTTTTTCACATAGTTCCACTTTGAATTGGAAAAAACTCAAAACATGAAAGTTGTAGCCCTTGAAACAAGCTTTCCAAAATGTCCAAGAACTCTCAAATCCATGGAGTCTAGCTATACTTTTGATTTTGAAACATAGAGCTCCAAAATCCATAATTTTCAAGTACAAACTTTCAAAATTATAGGTCATTTTGCATTTTTTTTCTTCTAGAACACATGCCACCTTGCAAAGATAAGCTAGAACTGATAAAAATCAGTTGATGTAATTATGATGGATAAGATCAAAGTTGAGATTTAACCATGGTTAAAGGAAGCTTCCTTTGCATTTAATGCAAATGACTTCCTTGCCTCTAAGGCAAGTTGTAAATACAAAAGCCAAACTTTCTCACTTATTTTCAACTTGTGACCTATAAATAGAGGTCTTGTTTGCAATTTCAAACCACACCAAAGCCATGCAAGAACATGCTTTCTCTCTTTCTTAAAATTCAAGAAACATAGTGTAATTGGAGAAATCTTGCATTTTGAAAACTTGTGAAAAATCTTGAGTAATTTGGTGTCTAACATGTTTTAATATCAATATGGAACTTGTTTGAAACTTAAAATCAACACAAGCAAAGCTGAAAACAAATTTTACACTACATGTTCATAAACTTGTCAAACCGCCATAACTATCGAATTTGGACATTGGCTCGAGCAACTTGTGTTTTGATCATCCAAACATCATCAACACACTTCATATAGATGATGCGCATCATTAGCTTCCATCTGTAATAACTCTAACATCGATTTCCAGCCACTTTGAGCTACATGTGTCGACTTGGTCGAACATTCCAAGCTATTTCAGCAAGCACTATCTACATGATCCTTGAAGGCCTGATGCTCTAAGAATCATTCAATCACAACTGAAACACTCTAAAGCGTAATTCGATCTCGCTTGAACAGTAAGAACACGAACTTCAAACTCTAGATTTCTTGATTCAAATCAAAAACTTGGCCATTTTGTCTTCGCACTATCCACGATCAATAACCTCAATCAATTGATAAAATCATCCACCATACACGATTTCAATTAGATTTTTCAGCTTTTAGGTTCTTCGTGTTCTTCGTAAATTCAATCATGTTAGGCTTAAAATAAATGAAATTAAATGACATCATCATGTTCTGGCTTGAAACGATCAAGTTTCATGTTTACATCTTTTGATTTCATCAAGAAACGAAGGATTGAGAATGGATGAAGATTGAAGATGAAGAACACGCTGCTTATTTGAAAATTCAAATATCCGCTTATAATATTATAACATTGTTTGGTTTCAATACACGGATGTATTGCTCCGCGTTGCCAGCTCACTCTTAAGTCATTTATACCTTGCCTTGCCTACAGGTCCCGGATTCGAGTAGCCTTGGGACCATTTTTTTACCAAACTTTGTAATTTTTTCATTTCTTTTTACAAACTTTGAATTTTTCAAAACCCAATCAAAACTCCTCATTTTGAGGTGATTTTTTGTACACTTGTCAATTAATGTATCTATTTTATGATAGTGCAAAAATTTTCATAAAAAAACTTTCATCCGTTTATGTTTTTATCGAGCCGAAAATGACGCTTTTGAGTACTTTTCAAAGCACCTTTAAAGGTGATTTTTTCAAACTTTCGAAGCCCGATTCTTTTCAAAACTTTTCACAAGTATATTTCACTTCTCAAAAATACTTTCAAAAACATTCTTCAAAACTTTTCATCAAACTTACATCTTTTTTCCATGATCGATCCGATTTGACGATAAAACCGAATTCATTTTCTCTCGAATTTCTTAACCGATCATGGGCCTCCCTTATGGTGTAAGTCCCAAAATTCTTTTATGTACATAGCTATTTCCTTGTACATATCAAATTCTTTTCATATACATACAAATTTTTACCTGTACATAATACAGACATCTTTTGTAAAGTATGCATAAACTCGATCGTTTGTTTCCATTTCACTTGTGTATACACTGAATACCATTGGTATTGAAAGGAGCATTATTCCCGGTGAAACTGCTTTTAAACCAATGGGCCTCCCTTATGGTGTAAGTCCCAACCCTCCTATGTACATCCACATCCTCTCGTACATAAATACTGCTCGTACATACTTACTTCCTTGTACACAATTCAAACTTGTAAATAATCGTTACGCTGCTTTAAACGCTCGCTTCACGTACACTTGTTTATATTTCCTTCATAAACTTTTGTAAATAAACATCATGCATTGTTTATATTTCCTTCATAAACTCTTGTGAATACATATCACACACACACTTGTTTATATAACTGCTGATTATAACATAACAACTAGTCTAACCAATAGGCTCCCATAGTTATAGCCTCCTCTTGGCTTTGTACTGTAACTCATCTCGACCGAGTTCAGCCTCCTCTTAGGCTTCATATAAGAAAACTCATTCATCCGAGTTTAGCCTCCGCTTAGGCTTCATATAAGACAACATTCCCCCGCCGAGTCACCTCCTCGTGGGCTTCGCTCAAAAGAACTCCTTAGTTTAGCCTTCTCTGGGCATCATACAAAGAAAGAGACCAGGAAATCTCTTAACAACCTCCTATTGGGCTTCCAATACAAAGAATCACCCACGCTAAGATAGAACCCAGAGAGTGTAATTTCCCGGTGAAATTGCTCTTAATTCCAAAAGGATGGTTTCTATGAAATCCCTTTAAAGCCAAAGCCACCATACCCTATAGCTTCCTCTTGAGCTTCATACAAGGACCTCGATAACCCTCGTGACCCTAATGCCTCCTCTTTGGCTAACAATACAAGGACCCATGGGCTTTAAAAGCATCCCTTAATCCAATCAATTTCTCCTCGAGATTTAGACGCCTATCATCTCTATGGAAGAAGTATCTCATCTATCACATCACATACAATCAAAAACTTTTCAAACTCTTTTCAAACAGAAACATCTCTTAATCGTAAGTGGTAACGCTTGTACACTCAAGCAAAACACCCAATGCTTACAATTAAAAGATTCAATCATTTTTCAAACATCTTTCTTAAACATGTAAGTGGTAACGCTTGTACACTCAAGCAAAATACCGATAACTTACGACGAAAGATTTTAATCAATCAAACTTTTCAAAATGTATGTGATGAAATAGATTAGATATATTTTTTCATTAAGATGACATTTGTCTTTGTCTCTTACTAACATTCCGTTGCTTCCACTAGCATAAGTGGGAACTACGATTGCTCTGACTTTCTCAACATCCCTTTGAGAATACGTAGGCACAAGGTCTCATCCTTGGCGAGCAAACTTTTTTCTCCCTCAGACCAAATAAACCATAGATCCCTTTAGATCCGAGCTACAAATGCTCTGATTCCCATTAGGGGATATGTATGCAGAAGATCCAAAGATCTTTATGAGCACAATAATAACAAACACTAGGATCCCACATAATCTATCCTTCTTAAAATCCAAAGGAGAAACTTTCCCAATCATAGAAATAGCAATTGCAATACACAAACATATCAAACATATTCATATATAAAGCTATAGATAACTATATATATTTAGGGTGCTCCATCTATTCCCTTTATATAACAAACCCCTTACCGGATCTTCCCAATGCTACGCCTAGTTTACGCTAGTCAACGCATATCATATCAATCGAGGGTATTGCACTTTCCCTTTTCATAATCATAATTTCTTGTGTTGAAAATAATAAAGCTTGATGCTCATGCATCTTTATAAACAAATCAAAAGAGTAAATCATTTCGAGCCAGAGGATCCGAATTCATATTCGATTCCCTAGCGCATCACTTTTTAACGCGAACACCCAGATGCAGCATCATCTGCAACCAGAGAATTGCTGCAGACTTCGAGAGGAAACAAAGGGCTCGAACTGGCATCAACTGGCGCCAAGACAACCAGTTATTCAGATGTTACCCTAGAGCTAGAGAGAGTTTATTGGAGTTTCTAGTTCGCTGTCACAAAGGGGCAACCAAATGCCTAATATGCCCAAGGTGTTCGCAGATGATCCGAAACATCGGAGCTTTAAACCATTCCTTTCGCCCATGCCGGAACCATAAAGAAGCCGGTCGACGATCGCTTCGAGGGTAACTACACTCAACGAAAGCCCCGATAGTCCCTATCCTAAAGGTGCTCAAGGGTGACGCTCAAAACTCACCAAGTACCAACAAACAAATGGTTGCAAGTCGAGCTAACAAGGGAAGGACAAATGGAGGAGCAATCAACAAAATGCACGCCACGCCATGACATATAGAAGACAATTCAACACCGCAGAGGGAGGAATTGAGGTTAGAAAATTATAAAGGAAAAACCTATGTCCAGATCACAATGGCGAAGAAAGAGAATTGAAGGTCGAAGGGAAGTCAGGCGTATAAAGGAGCAACTTCGATCAAAAACCAAGGAGAATCAAGCACCAACAAACCAAAACCAAATAATCAACTCAAGACAAACCTCCAGCTAGTAGGAGACTCTTTCTCAAACACAACAAGATGAATCAAGGAGTACACACCAAGTCCGTAAGAAGACGAGGATATGCCGATGTGACAACTTTGAATCGTAGGGGAATCTTCACTCAACATAAATTGCAACGTGGTATCCGTACTACCTTCCGAGTTTGGACAGAAACCGAGATCAAGAGCATGAGGAGGATGATACCATAGATTTGATGAAGCAAGACCAAGATGCTACTACGTGATGGATAACGGCGCGGTCGAAGAGCGTAACGCTCTTCAACACCCGAGCCGCCATGAAGAATCATCCAAGCCATTGTTCATTCGAGCAAAGGTCGGTGCCCATGGCGTAAATAAAGTCTTGTTGGATGGAGGCGCGCAATCAATTTAATGCCCTACTATGTTGAAGAAGCTAGAATACAAGATGGTGACGCAAACCACACAACATGGTCCTATCCAACTATGAAGGGAAAGTAGGTCGACTTGGGGTAGTTCAAGTGGATTTAACCGTAGGATCGAAGTTGCAGCCCACCATGTTCATGGTGATCAAGCCAAGGCCAACTACAACTTGTTGTTGGGAAGAGAGTGGATCCATGGCGAGGGAGCGCCTTCACAATGCATTAGAGGTTGGTTTTATGGAGAGAAGATGGGATTGTGGAGAATATCAAGCGGACCGTAGTTATTTTATGACAATGTTAACTTGGTCAATAAAAGGAATTATGACAAGTACCTAGCCAGAATAGCCCCTTGTACCCCAAGTGACGAAATAAACGAAACCAGGAATGCACACTATTATATGACCCTTCGCCATGATGGTATGTACTGGGATAGGAAGATAATTAAAGGAGACGAAGGAGTCGAAGGCACTTCGCAAAGACGGCCAGCAAGTCGGGAGTTCGACAACCTTGCTCATGATCGAGTCCTTCTTCGAAAGGATTTCGCCTATATGGTCGAGAACGAATGGAAAGCCCTCGAGGTCAAATAGATAATATGGCTGAAGTAAATGAAATAAAGGGGAATGGCTCGAAAGACTCACCCTTTGAAGAACACGAAATAGATCAAAGGCTAGATGCCATCTATGATAAAGAACCCCTAGGCTTCGAGAAGGACCCTATGACTCAAAAGCAAAATGTTAGCACAGATCCACTCAAGAGGTGAATTTGGGGGATGACAATACGAAAAGAATAACTTACATAAGCGCAAAACTTAACCCAGGTCTCAAGCAGGAAGTGATCGAAGTCCTCAAGAGAAACAAAGATTGCTTCACGTGGGATTATGACGAAATGCCTGGTTTGAAGAGAGATTAGTGGAGCATGACTTCCAATTAAGGATGGCAAGAAGCCCATCAAACAAACTCCTAGAAGATTCGCGCCAGCAGTTCTCACAAAGATTAAAGTTGAGGTCGAAAGGTTGCTGCGCTGCAAATTCATCAGAACCACAAGGTATGTCGAATGGTTAGCAAATATAGTACCTGTTATTAAGAAAAATGGCTCTCTAAGAATTTGCATAGATTTTAGGATTTAAATATCGCTACCCCTAAAGATGAGTATTCCATGCCCGTGGCGTAAATGTTAATAGACTCACGCAGATTCGAATACCTAAGTATGCTAGATGGATACTCCGGATATAATCGATTTTTATTGTCAAGAAGATGTTGCTAAGACAAGATTTCGCTGCCAGAGCCTTAGGCACCTACGAATGGGTAGTGATGCCTTTTGGTTTAAAAATGTCAGCAACTTACCAAAGAGCAATGAATTCAATTTTCATGATTTTATTGAGACATTTATGCAGTGTATATTGATGATATAGTCATCAAATCTATATCCCAAAACCATTTGCATCATTTGAGCCAATCATTCAAAAGAATGAGAAAACATGGCTTAAAATGAACCCCTTAAATGTGCATTTTTGTGCAGTGGAGATTTCCTTGGCTTTGTGGTTCATAAGAAAGGAATCGAGATCAACCGAATAAGACCAAAGCCATTATGGAGACGAAAGCACCTACATCGAAAAGGGAGCCGCAATCTTTGCTAGGGAAGATTAACTTTCTAAGAAGATTCATTTCAAATCTAAGTGGAAGAACCCAAGCTTTCTCCACTACTGCTTAAAGCAAGGCCAAGCCTTCGAGTGGGACGAAGCACATCGAGGCATTTGACAAGATAAAAGATATCTCTCTCACCTCCTATCTTGTTCCACCTTCATGGGGAAACCCATGAGATTGTACATATATGCCTCTGGGTTAGTATAGGTAGTATGTTAGCACAAGAAGATAGCAATGGCATCGAAAGAGCCATATACTATTTAAGTAGGTATTGAATGATGCGTAAACTAGATATAGCAATATAGAAAAGCTATGTCTGTTTATACTTTTCTTGTATGAAACTTAAGTATTATATAAAGCCCGTTGATGTTTATGTTTCATCTCATTTCGATGTTATCAAACACATGCTTTCAAACCAATAATGCATAGCAGTAGTTGGTAAATGGGCTTTAGCCTTACAGTAATATTCTTTGACTTTCATGCCTTTAAGAGTCGTGGAAAGGTCAAGTAATTTCGATTTCATGTGGACCATTCAACGGTCGAAAAGACTGTCATGGGTTACGTTGAAATGCAACCTTGGAAATTATACTTTGATGGTTCGACCCATAAGGAGGGTAGTGGTGTTGGAGTTCTTATAATTTCTCTCGAAGGAATTCCAACAAAATTCAAGTATAAGTTAGATGGTCCTCGCTCGTCGAACAACGCCGGTAATAAGCGCTTATTGTTGGACTCAAGCTTTGTTGGAATTGGGGCAACTAGAGTCGAAATTAAAGGTGATTCGGAATTAGTGGTCAAGCAAATAACAAAGGAATACAAATGCATAAAGGAAAATCTGATGACATACTTTGTCATAGTTAACAGGCTACTCAAAAAATTCAATACATGGATATTCAACACATACCAAGAATAGAAAATCAAGAAGCAAATGACCTAGCACAATTTGGTATAAAGTTTCTACCAAAAACTTTGAGGATTTGGTCGAAATAAGAGGTAGGGTTATGGCTACTAGACTCACACCATCGATTTAGAAAATATTAAATTAGGTTGTGGTGATAAAGATAGATTCAAGTATTAGCCATAGACACCTTATCGATGCAGATTATAAGTCCACTAGTGAGTTATTTAAAAATCCAACATTGAATGTTGATAGGAAAATAAAATATAGAGCATTATCATATGTCCTATGGGAAATGAATTGTTCAAAAGACCCAAGATGGCGTACTCAAATGCCTAGAGAAAGTGAGGCATACTTAGCATTGTCAAGTCCACAATGGGCATGCGGGCACATCAAGGTGCCATAAAATGAAATGGTTGTTATTTCGATATGGTATGTATTGGCCCAAGATGCTCAAAGATTGTATAGATTTTGCTAAAGGTCGTGAAGAATGCCGTAAACATGCGTGGATTCAACATGCCCCGCAAGTGAGTTGCATTCGATCATTAAACCATGGCCCTTAGAGGATGGGCATTAGACTTAATAGGAGAAATCAATCCTCGTTCTAAAGGATGTAAATATATCTTGGTAGGAATAGACTATTTTACCAAGTGGATCAAGCAATACCATTAATAGTCACGATCAAGAGGCTATTATTGAGTTCATACAAAAGATTATCTATAGGTTCGGATTGCCGAGAGCATAACCACGCACTGGTTCTCGTGTTTACCGGTAGGAAGATGCAAGAATTTGCTCAAGAGATGGGGTTTAGATTACTAACATCAACACCATATTATGCTCAAGCAAATGGTCGTCAAGCACCAATAAAGTGATAATAGGATTAATCAAGAAACATGTTGGTAAAAAGCCAAGGAACCGCACAAGACTTTAGACCAAATACTATGGGCCTCAGAGAACATCTCCTAAAGAAGCTACTAACACCACGCTTTTCCAACTAACATTTGGTCATGATGCTCTACCAAGAGAAATTCATCTACAATCGCTCAATTCAAAGACAAAACGAGATCCCATCTCGCATTATATTGGGAGATGATGATGAATGAGTTAGTTGAGTTAGACGGTTAGATTGCATGCATTGGAAATCCTAATGAGACAAAAGGAAAGAGTAGCTGTGGCATATAACAAAAGGATGAAAGGTAAAACATTCACTATTAATGACTTAGTCCGAAAGTCATATTGCCCATGGACAAGAAAAATAAAGCATTAGGTAAATGGTCACCTCATCAGGCCCTTTTCGAATAGTTAAGATATTTTCAAACAATGCATATGAAATCAAGAGTTAATGATGATAAGCGAATCTTAAAGGTTAATGGGAAATATTTAAAGAAATATAAACCACGCCTGCAGGAGATTCGAATAATAACAACATAATCGAAACATGATAAAGGAATGCCAAAATGGTAATATATAATGCCAAAATGGCGTTGTCTGGATGTTACAAACCAACATTCAACTAAAATTCAAGATTCATTAAAACAAACAGATATTTAAAAATAGGCATTGTTCCTTAATCTATCAAAGGTACTTCGAAAGGACTCGAGCCTTTGCTGAGTGAAGCGCCTTGCTCCTTCCAGGGTAGCAACTTCACCTTGTTGCTCACCGCTCCATTTCGCAAGTCCTTTTTAAGAAGTTCTTGAATCGATTGCCAAGATTGGTGTCATATGCCAATTGTTGTTGTGGCCTCCTTAACTTTTTGTTGGAGCTCTTGAATTTGCTTTTCCCAGAGAAGAATAGATCGAGCTCGAGTTTCATAGTCGGCCTTGGCTTGCTTTATGCATTGGTCGTCCTCGCCTTCCTTAGAAAGCTTCAAGCATGCTCATGCTAAGCCCATGGCGTTCGCTTTCTTGACTTTATTAGTAGCAAATTCGTCCCAAGAAGACACCCATACGTTGTCCCAAAGGCTTCAAGGTCGAATAGGATGGTGCCGACTAGTAAAGAGCAGTGGCAAGGTTAATCTATGTAAGGAGTTCTTTCATGGTATAGCAAGTCGACTATCCTGCTTTGAGCACTTCGAACAACCACATCAAGGATTGTTCTCCTAACTTTGTTCAGAGTACAACTCTATCATCCGAGGGCAATGGATCGCTGGTCGAACTAGTACCACTCTAGCAATAGAGTATCCTCTGAGCTAACTTAGCCTTCATATACCCAATCGGTTATTTCGCCTTAAGAGGGCTAACCCTTTCGCTATTTGAGACCGAGAAGACTGTAGTTCCATACGCAAGGGAGTTACATCCATGTCAACCTCCATGGGCTCATTAGTCTGGTCACCATCACCTCCACTTTTTTCTTGCTCGTTATCTTCTTCATCACCAACCAGGTCCACCACTTCGATATCATTGTTTTCACTGCTATGAGCATCAGACTCTATTCCATCGCTCGAACCGCCTTAAGCTTCTTCTTCTTCTTCCTCAGATCCTTCCTTATCAGATTCTTCGCTCTCTTGAGAAGAGTTAGCCTTTTCCTCTTCAGCATGAGTGACTTTTTGGCTCTCTTGAGGAGTTTCGAGAGGAGATTTTGGAAGAGAAGTTTCTGGAAGTACTTCTGCGGTATCTTGAGGCGCTGCTTCGCTTTGTTTCTTTAGAGGAGGAGAAGTGCCTTGGTCATCTGGTTGCTCTGAAGCCCCAATCGAAACCGCCATGTTGGAGGATCCTTTGTTCTGCACCAGATTACTGGAATCCCCATGAGGAGAAGAATGGATTGGAGCAGCAGTCTTTGATGGAGGAGTCGAAGTGGTAGGAATTGGATTCGAAGTGTCCTACACAAACAAAGAAAGATTAAAAACATGCACTAAGGTACGAATAACTATCTTTGTTAAAAATTCGAATTCAATTTACCTGTGGATTATCTGAAGAGAGATTTCTATCTATATGTTCCAACATTACGTTGGAGGTCGAAGGTGGATTTTTGGATTTAGTTGAGGGAGCAACATCTCTGGAATCGAGTCCAGAAATGTCAGTTGGTTCAGCGCCTTTGGGAACTTCTTTCGTCGCTTCTTTTTGAAGTCAAGAATTCCTCTAGCCTTGGGATTCTTCCCAGTGGTACTAGGTTTTCTCTTTTTTGGAGTGGTTGGTGGAAGCTTGTTAGTCTGAAAAGATTTGAACATGAGTTAGACCTCAATCATAAATGTTAATTTATTCGAAACATCAGGGTAAATTAATTACCTTTGGAGTTGAACGGTTATTGCCGGTTGTTGTTGTTAAAGAGTAGTTGTTGGAATTGCAGAGGCACGTTGTCATCGGCCGATGGTTTGTTGAGAACTATTTCCTTCCTTAGCCTTCAAGCAATGCCTTTATCCCGATGGTCAAAATCAAACAATTAAGGTAAATGTTAAAATAAAGAAAGTAAGAAATATTTGGGGATTTCCCAAGCATTCGCACCTGCGCCTTGATTAGATATAATCGACATGGCAGAAATGTTAGTGTTTTAAGTTGGCATCAATTTTGGTAAAACTAGGCTTTAGAAATGTCTTGATAGATGTCATGACATTCGTGAGATTGAAGATAAATCCCATCGGACAAGGATGGTAAAAGTACCGTAATCGGAAGCTAAAGTCAGGTGGAAATTAAATGCCCGATGTCATAATGTATGTTATGACATTCAGCTGACATTCTGCTCATAATCGCTTTTTCCCGAGATTTTTCGTAGTTTGTTGAGCATTTTATTTATGTTTTCTCGTTATTAGAAAGCATGCTCACGTGGCTGCTAGGTTAATCTTAATTAAACCTAAATTGGTTGTTGAACAAACCATGTTTTTAGGAGAGAATTAAGTAAACCCTAGCTATCTTTATGGAAGCCCAAAACTCAAGATTCGTGGATCGCTTCTATATAAAGAAATCAACCTTACTCTAAAGCCACGCCTGATTCCATTGAAGACATTGAAGGCTTTTGTTTGTGTACCGTTAAGGTTAGTAACAATTGGTATTGTGTAATTCTAGTTTCTTCAGGAGCCAAGCAACTATCAATTGATAAGTGCATGGACTAGGATTTGTTGTAAGGGTAGTTTATCACTCAAAGCTTTAAAGCACGAGTGTTTGTCTCTTGATTAAAGCTTTGAAGCAAGATCAAGATATTTTATTGAAGTGTGTCTTCACAATTCAATTAGTCAATAGGTTGATATCATCACGGTGATCGAGGGGAGTGAGTAGGAACTCGATCTAAGTAGGACTTAGGTTGAAGTGTCATGGGTAGGGATTAAGTGAGGAGTTGTAAACGCGAGTTTAACTCGAATTGATACTACTAATAGTGAATTTCTCCGGCTTGGTAGCCTCCACGAGGTTTGTTAGAACCGAACGGTGAACAACTTATTGTGTTATTTATCGCTTTCTATATTTACCGTGGTGAATTGTCAGCAAGGTCGACATCCGTCATAACATCCTCTCGTGACATCAAGTATCGCGCCGTAAATTTCAATTGGCATCGAGTAGGCACCCGCTTGTTATTTCCGGGTGAGATCTAGGATAATAGTTTCGCATAATGGATAAAGAAGCAGATTTGAGGTAGACCACCCATGTTGGATGGGTCTAATTATGAGTACCGGAAGCCTCGTATGGTTGCCTCTCTTAAGATCATGGATATCAAGGCTGGAGAGCCGATAAAGGATGGAAACATCCAACCAAGGTTGAGAAAGATGGGACTACCGCCTTGAAACCCGAGGAAGAATGGAGCAAAGAGGAAGAGGAGCTTGCTCTGGGAATTCTAAAGCATCGAATGCTTTATTTAATGGTATTGATGTAAACATTTCGATTGGTTCATCAATGTGAACCGCCAAGGATGTTTGGGACACCCTCAAAACCACTCATGAGGGAACATCCAAGGTGAAGATGTCAAGACTTCAGATGCTCACTACCAAATTTGAGAATTTGAAGATGAAGGAAGATGAGACTATTCATGAGTTTCACATGAATGTTTTGAGATTGCCAATGCCTCGTGAGCTCTTGGTGAAAAGATGTCGAGGAGAAGCTAGTGAGGAAAATTCTCGATCCTTGCCTAAAAGATTTGCAATGAAAGTAACTCGCAATGAGGAGGCACAGACATCAAGAACCGAAAGTTGAAGAGCTTATTGGATCTCTTATGACTTTTGAGATGGGAATCTGAAACCGCTGATGTGAAGAACAAAGCATAGCACTTGTATCCAATAATCAAGAAGGATGCAAGGTGGAAGATGAGGAGAAGATATCCAAGCTATAGCTATGCTTGGAAGATGTCAACAAACTCATCAAGAGGATTGATCCAAAGTCAAGGTCAAATGTCAAGGACATTTCATCCGACATCAAGATCTTATGACTCAAAGAAGATCCAGTCAAGAAAAGGAAGTCAAAGCAGAGGAGTCCAATGTCATGAATGTGAAGGATATGGACACATTAAAGTCGAATGTCCCACCTTTCTTAAGAAACAAAAGAAAGGAATGGTCACACTTGGTCCGATTCGTGAAGTGAATCGAGGAAGAAGCACCTAATCTTGTCACCGCATCTTCTCGGAAGTTGTAATTCGGTAATAACTCTAGTGATGAGGAAGTGACTTTGAAGAACTTGCCGATACTTACAAGAAACTGTGTATCGGTGGTGAAGTATGTCACCGAATGAAAAAGTAAAAGTCGATTGAGAAGTCGAGGCGTAAAATGAAGTCGAAGTCGAAAAGAAGGAGAATACAAACACTATAAGACATCTCAACAAAGGAAATTACAGTTAAATTCCAAGCTTGATCGATGACTAAATCAAAATGTCGATTCTGGAACAAAAATTGAAGAAATTCTTCACTTGGGCAAAATGTCGGAAACAAGCATGGTCTAGGATATGTAGTGCAAAGGAACCCGTTAGTGACAAGAAAAGAAGAGGCCTAGGAAATCAAAGTCAAGGCAGATGTCACAACATTGGAATCAACATCGTGGATCGAGAAACATGAAGAAGAAGTTTCAAAGATGGAGATGTCATCAGGAAGGTTTGGACACATAAAACCCTTATGTTATAGGCTACATGGATACCCTAATCGACTCCTATGTTAAGCCTAAAACATCAAAGTACCATACACTCAAAAGTGGAAGAAGAGGATCAAGCAATGATTGCTCACACTTTCTTTAGAGTGTCCGCCAAGGAAGATTGGTACTTTGACAAGGGTGTTCTAAGCATACGACCGAATAAAAACTCATCAATAATGTCAAACCTCATTCCACCAGCTTTGTTACCTTTGGAGATGGAGCTAAAGGAGAAATCAAAGGTGTTGGAAACTTAGACGCTCCGAGTTCCAAATCTAAGTGGAGTGTCACGGTAAAAGGCTCGATCGCTAACCTCATAAGCATAAGTCACCTATGTGATATGGGATTCAAAGTTAACTTCACTAGATCTCAATGTCTTGTAATCAATGATCAACAAGAAGTAGTTATGAGAGGAATCGATCAAAAGACAACTGTTACATGGGAATCGAGAACACCATCCTCTCATCCGTATGTTCCATGACAAAGATGAAAAGGAGGTCAAGTTGTGGCACCAAAACTAGGACATCTCGCATCTCGAGGAATGAAAAGATCATCTCAATGGAGGTCCGAGGGATACCAAGACTTCACATTGATGAAGGAAGGGTGTGGTGAGTGCCAGTTGGAAAGCAAACCGTAATGTCACACCCAATGTCGACATCGCACCACATCTAAAGTAATCGAGAGCCGCACATGGACTTGATGGGGCCTATGCAGTTGAAAGCCTTGGTGGAAAAGATATGCCTATGTTGTTGTGGATGACTTTCCGATTTACTGGATAAACTTCATCAAAGAAAAATCAAGTGTTTGATGTCTTTAAGGAGTTGTGCAAAAGACTTAGAGAGAAGGAAAGTCGTATTGTAATAAGAAGTGACCATGGAAAAGAATTTGAGAATAGCAAGTTTGATGAATTGCCCTCGTAAGGGATCAACCATGAGTTCTCTTCTCCTATAACACCACAACAAATGGGGTTGTGGAAAGAAAGAATAGGACTATACAGAATCGCGAGCAATGATTCATGCTAAGAAACTTCCTATTCATTTTGGGTCAAGCTATGAATACAATTATATGTTCACAACAGGTTACCTTAAGAAAGGGAACTGTCTCCACCCTGTATGAGCTATGGAAAGGAAGAAAACCAACTGTGAAATACTTTCATGTGTTTGGGAGCAAATGCTATATTCTGACAGATCGTGATCAAAGGAGAAAAATGGATTCTAAGAGTGATGAAGGCATTTTCCTGGGATACTCCACAAACAGCAGAGCATATAGGTATTCAACCCGTAACCTGTGTTATGATGGAGTCTATTAATGTCATTGTTGATGATCATTATCAGGAGCACAATGTCCCATATGATGTTGAGACATGGTTTGAGACATCACCTCAAGTATCTGATAAGGAAAATGTTCCTACTCCTACTTCACCTAAATCTGAACCCCGAGGAAGCAAACAAAGATCCCTCAATCAGATTCAGAAGATCATCCAAAGGATCTCATCATTGAGACCCAACCAAAGGTGTTGTTACAAGATCCGAGAAACTGCTTCAAACTCCCGCTCGTGTCAAAATAGAGCCAAAGAGTGTCAAAGAAGCTCTATGTGATGAATTTTGATTGGAGCAATGCAAGAGGAATTGAACCAGCAAGCAACATGAAGTATGGGAATTAGTTCCTAGACCAAAAGGAACCAACATCATTGGCACTAAGTGGATCTACAAGAACAAGTCGATGCGTATGGACTGTCACCAGAATAAAGCAAGACTTGTTGCTCGTGGTTACACTCAAGTGGAGGGAATTGACTTTGATGAGACCTTTGCACCTGGCTAGATCGGAATCAATCGTGCTTCTACTAGAGTTGCCGCATTCGAAATTCAAATTATTTCGATGGATGTGAAAAGTGCCTCCCAAATGGCTACTTAAATGAGGAAGTATATGTAGAACAGCCTAAGGATTTGTGGATCCAAGTTTTCCTAAACATGTCTACAGATTAAGGAAAGCCCTATATGGTCTAAAACAAGCCCCTAGGGCCGTATGAAAGGTGACCAAGTTTCATGCATAAAGGATACAGGAAAGGAGGATTGATAAAACTCTTTGTCAAGAATGAAGGTGGAAAGGTTATGGTGGCTCAAATCTATGTTGATGACATAGTATTTGGAGGAATGTCGAGACAATGGTGAAACAATTTGCCAATCAAATGCAAGCGTAGTTTGAAATGAGTCTCATGGGAGAGTTAACTTACTTCCTGGGTTGCAAGTCACAGATGGAAGATTCAACATTTCTTTCACAAAGCAAGTATGCAAGGAATATTGTCAAGAAGTTTGGAATGGAGAATGCCAACCATAAAAGGACTCCTGCTCCTACACATTTGAAGTTGACCAAGGATGCAAGTGGAGAAAAGGTTGATCAAAGTTTATATAGAAGCATGATAGGAGTTTGACTTGTGCAATACCAACAGACTGCACATTGCTTATGCAAATGTGCAAGATATCAAGTCGAGCCTAAAGTAAGTCACATTAACCAAGTGAAAAGAATCCTCAAATATCTGTGTGGAACTTGCAATTATGGTATCCTATATTCCCATGGATGTGAACCAATTCGCTCCGATACCGTGATGCCGATCGGGCCGAGGCCGATGACATGTGAAAAGTACTCCGAGGATGCTTCTTCTTGGGAAACAATCTTGTTTCTTGGTTTAGCAAGAAGCAAAACAGTGTGTCCTATCCACCAAGTCGAATACATAGCACGGTAGCAGCTTGTTCTCAAATGGTCGGATGAAGCATATGTGTCTCGAGTACAATGTCACAGTGATGTCATGACATTGTACCGGACAACTGAAAGTGCTATTAATATATCAAAGAATCCTATACAACACAAGAGGACTAAGCACATAGACATCGACATCACTTCATCGAGAACTTGTGGAGGAGAAGGTGATTAAATTGATCATGTAGTCACGTAACTTCAACCGGCCGACATTTTTACCAAGGCTCTTGATGCTAGTCAATTTGAAAACTTAAGGAGCAAACTGGCATTTGTCAAGATGAGGAATTGTAGCAATTAAGATTGCCTCCAAGAAAGGGAAGAGACCATTTATTAATTATAAGTGGGTCATTGATTATTTGCCTCTTATTTTTATAGGTTCAAGAATGAAAAGACTCCTCCATATAATAGCTTTTTCATTTGAAAGTATCATATCTTCTTCCATCCAACAGATACTCTCAATCGCTTTGTCACTCTTGGTCTCGATTCTCAACCTTTCCTGCAGAAATATGTCTTCCTCATCCTCCTCGATTTCGATGCTCATCTCCCACCATGGTCGAGATTAGGCATTTGGCCATGGATATTGAACCCGTGAAGGTCTCCTCGCGTTCAATGGCAACCGATTCTAATCAAGATGCATGAAGGATCAAGGTTCATCACGCTCACCGTAAGACTACGCCTCTTCTCCCCCTTGAGATAAGAAATAGGAAGGTACCAAGTATGTAGGAAGCCATTGCTAGGATAGTCACCGTAATCCTAGATGACCATCACTGCTCCTCGGAATTTCGCCCCCTTAATCAAAGACCTGCTAGCCCTAGTTTAGCAGATGATCCAGATGTCACAAAGAATGTCATGACATCTGATGATCACGTCCAGGCAACTCATGTGAACCCTGATTCTTCTGATTTCCCTGTCAAAGCAAAGGGAGGTATTCCTGGTTCTCAAGTTGAGCAAATAACCAGAACTGGAACTTCCTCAAAGAAGTATAGAGCAAAGTTTGCTGGTTGTTCAAAATGCAAAAGGACACCAATGGTCAAGAAAAGGAAAGCTCCTGAACCTGCAAAGCCTGAACAAGCTTCTGATAAGGCAGATGATGCTGATGCTGCTGACAAAGAAGATGCCTCTTCAGCAGAGGAGAGCAACTAATTAAGTTGTTGTGTTGCTTTCTTTATTTGTTTTGTATTCTGTCTATTTCCCTGTTGCTGTTATTTGTAGTCTGTTCTGTTTTGTGTCCATTTGTTCTTCCTTTTGGATGACTGTAAACATTGTCCTGACTGTGATGTATCCCTGTTATACTTGCTGGTACTAAATTACTTGCTGGTATAATTCTCTTGTTGTTGACACTTTTAAACAGTTCTGGGGAGCTTGAAGTGTTTTGCCTTTGGCCCTTTATGGCTAAAAAGGGGGAGAAGAAATACTGTGGGAAGTATTAATGTTTGGGAAATTGTATGGGGGAATTGTATGGCCTGAAATTTTATGGCCTGTTTGTTTGTGGGCAATTGTATTTGGGGCAACTATGGGAGAATGTTGGGACTTGTATGGGTAGAATTTATCTTCTCTTAGTTCTAGGCACTTAAAGCTTAGGAAAGCTTAGGGAAACTCAGAACTAGGTAATAGTCTTCTGCTGCATTTGTACTCTGATAGGTCTAGTTGTTTTAGCCAAAAATGTGCCAAAGGGGGAGTTTGTTAGTGTTTTAAGTTGGCATCAATTTTGGTAAAACTAGGCTTTAGAAATGTCTTGATAGATGTCATGACATTCAGAGATTGAAGATAAATCCTATGGACAAGGATGGTAAAAGTACAAACTGTATCAGGAAGCTAAAGTCGTTGGAAATTACAGGCCTCGATGTCATAAGATGTTATGACATTCAATGACATTCTGCTCGTAATCGCTTTTTCCCGAGATTTTCGTGAAGTTTGTTGAGCATTTTATTTATGTTTTTCTCGTTATTAGAAAGCATGCTCACGTGGCTGCTAGGTTAATCTTAATTAAACCTAAATTGGTTGTTGAACAAACCATGTTTTTAGGAGAGAATTAAGTAACCCTAGCTATCTTTATGGAAGCCCAAAATCAAGATTCGGATCGCTTCTATATAAAGAAATCAACCCTTACTCTAAAGCCACCGATTCCATTGAAGACATTGAAGGCTTTTGTTGTGTACTGTTAAGGTTAGTAACAGTTGGTATTGTGTAATTTAGTTTCTTCAGTGAGCCAAGCAACTATCAATTGATAAGTGCATGGACTAGGATTTGTTGTAAGGGTAGTTTATCACTCAAAGCTTTAAAGCACGAGTGTTTGTCTCTTGATTGAAGCTTTGAAGCAAGATCAAGATATTTTATTGAAGTGTGTCTTCACAATTCAATTAGTCAATAGGTTGATATCACTGCGGTGATTGAGGGGGAGTGAGTAGGAACTCAGATCTAAGTAGGACTTAGGTTGAAGTGTCATTGGGTAGATTATGAGGAGTTGTAACCGCGAGTTTAACTCGAATTGATACTACTAATAGTGAATTTCCTCCCCGCTTGGTAGCCTCCGCATTTAGGTTTGTTAGAACCGAACCGGTGAACAACTTATTGTGTTATTTATCGCTATATTTATGTGAATTGTCAAAGCAAAGGTCGACATCGTGTCATAACATCCTCTCAGGACATCAAGTATCGGCTCCCGTAAATTTCAAGAAAGGTCATAGCTAAGATGTCCTGGAAATTATGGAGCCAATGACGAGCCCATGTCACAGCCTCGATGGCTTTAGTTTCTTTTGAGATTTGTATTTGAACATCTCTTTGCAAGTCAACCACCAAGGGTATGGAGGAAACCAAGCCGCAGCCGCTCAGGTAGGTAATCTAGGAATTTAGGTGGATGCATTTAGTGCCAACCTATACCTATCTCGTGTGACAACTCAAGGAAGTTTGAACTTAGAAATTTTTTCTTTAAATTTTCCTTCAAGGTTTGACGCCGATACATGTTGGTTTCCAAGCTAGGATCATAAGTTGTTTCAAATAAATTAAAGGCCCTAATCTCTTTGGCGTGAGTGAACATACCTTTCTTTGAGTGTACCTGCACATCGAACGCATCAGTTAGTTTATTTTGAATGGTGAAAGTATCGAACATATAAGATTGGTAGAACTTAGTCCACCATTCCAAAAAACCCTTCGCTGTAAAATGTGTGGGTTCAAAAGGAATTAGTTTGAACTGAGCAAAGTCCTGGTATTGTTCTTGTTGCAGCTTAGCTTCTCTTGCTTTGAAGGTTCGACCAGAAGTGATGGCACTCTGGGTTTGGAAAAGAGGTTCAGGGATTAACTGACATAAACCAAATTGTCTGGAAACAAAATTAGGTTGATAGGCAAAAAGGAAGATTTGATTCTTGGACGGAGTGATTCGAGAGGAGATTAATCTAGGGAGCAAAAAGGCTTTCCAAATGTCTTGAATCTCTTTGCTTTTAACAGCCTCTGAAAGAGACATGGTGAACCATGATGGTCCATGAGTCCTCGAAGCAAAGGGTGCCATAGTCTCTTCAAATTTATGTCTTTTAGAGAAAATCATGATGTAATCGTGGAGAAGAGGACTTTGAAGTCACTTTATCATCATTTGGAGTAAGTTTTCTCACCTACTTTTCAATAATTTGATCCGCTATCTCGGATCTTGTTCAACAATGGTGTCATTGATAATGAGGATTCAAACATGGCATTAAGCCATAATTGAGTAACCGTAAGGGCCAAATTAAAAGGATGTTTTTGGGAGTGTGGATTTCAAACTCAAACAATGATCTCAAGCTTTCAGAGATCAACAAGTAACACTCAAACATACTCTCCTATTTTCATGTAAGTCCCTAGCTAGAGGAATAAACCCATCAAGCACTGTAAGGACTCGCTATAACACGTATCTTGATAACCATAGAGAAAGGCAATATGTTCCACATCCGACACACTATCTCCTTCAAGGTGGTAATGGCTAATGAACTTAGAGAAATCGCCAATTTGACATCAAGTCAATGATACTCGAGTGTTCTTCAAGATCGTGAATGTAAGTCTTCCCATCGGTGACAAACCAATGATGGCTGCTATGTCAAGAATGGGTGTTATTATTCCTCCGGAGGTGAAAGGTGTTGTGTACCGTCCCGTAAATATAAAGATGCAAATAACAATGGGTGGCTATAGTGAAGCCTAGTTTCGATATTTTGATCAAATTATAGATTCCTAGCTCCTCCAATCGATGGGATTTCTTAGCTTCTACCTTAGTAAGCCAGCCCGTAAGTTATGTCGTAGGCAGGATCGGAATGGTTTAAAGTTTCTTAACGTAATCCAAGACAAAAGGATATTTTGGGGAACGTTTGGGGTTTCTATGGTTTTCGCGTAAGATTCACTTATATTCTCGGCCTATCCTAGGGATATCCATCTTATTAAACAAGGGCTTAAAGTTATAATGCATGGAAGATTTTTCCGTATCTTTCAAGATTTCAAAGATCTGAAGAGGGCCCATCGTGAGCAAACCTCTTTCCAAGCATTAGTTGGAATTAGTACCAGAGGCGATAGCGCTCCTGCCCTTGAGATTGATTGAGGGATAAGTACGATTCGCTTGATGAGTACCGACTTTGCTTTCCATAATTGTTCCCGTGTTCTTGCTTTTCTTCTTGGAAGTTTTCTTCATTTGGGATGATGTTGTTGAAGACATTGTTGAAGATTGTTGAAAGTTTTAGGTTTTTCAAGTTGAGTAGAAGAATAAAAGTTTTAGAATGTGGAAAAAGGGTAAAAGACTAAGTCATTTAGTTTTTATAGTAAGGAAGTTAAAACACTCACCAACCGAGGCTAGGATACGTGGGATCGTGGGTTGGATCCGGAAGGAGGTGGCGAAGTTAACATTGGTAATAAGCGTGATTAATGATAATCATTGTTTGGTAACCGCACTATGCCGTGATGACCGCTTTGAGACTAAGAGAACCAAGAGGCGCCTTGATTGACGAGTTGAAAGTCATACAAATGAGTATCATGATTACTCAAAAGTCACATCAAAGTCCAGGAATATGTTTAAAATAAGTATTTCTCAAAAGAGGTTCAAAATACATATTTTAAAGGGGCATTTTGTTGGCTGAAGATTTTGATATATGTGATTCGAAGTGGAGTAATTGAGTTCGAAATGAAACAATATTATTGTTCGATGGAACAAAGTGTCACAGTTGGAATGGAAGAAATGGTTCTTCGAATAGATATCAAAGCTCGAGCTTCGAATGGTAGTTGTGAAGATATATTTAAAAGAAGCCTCGAAGTGGTAGCGATACTGTGTCTATGAAATGAGTTCGAAGCAAAGGTTGTCAAGCATTTGAAATTCAAACGCGAGCGGGATGATTGGAATTCAAATATACATGCTACTGAACGGTTCAAGACGGGAAGCTAGAGAGAAACAAAGTTTCGCATGTTCGAACGTGCGTAATCTTATAAGTCGGACCGCTATGGTCAAGTAGTATAAGAAGTCTTAGTGTTAGGATTTCGTGTGTCATATCTATTGTACAAAATTCAGAAACATTCAAAATACCACATGGCTTGGGAACGAATGCTCGAACAATGTACGATGATAACACCAAACCTTTATAATTCAAGAAAACTCTTTATCTTTCCGTTATTCCATTTTCGCATCAATGTCTTTTAAATACTTTTACATTCGAGTCATTTAACTATTTCCTCGTTAAATGCTTTTTACTTTCGAATCATTTACGTCAGAAACCTTTACATTAACGTTTCACATTCATGCTTACATTCATGTCTTTACATATTTTATGCTTTTATATTCATGTTTTACATTAAAATCTTTACTTTCAAAGTTATTTACTTATTTATGCATTTAAACATTTCTTTGCAAATCGAATCTTTACTCATTCAAACCACTTTTGTATTTCTTTACTTGATCATGTCATTAAGTTCTTTGACATTGTAATCGAAGTGAATGAACATCTATAAAACACTTAAATACAAATCTTAACAATGAATACCAGCTTTTGTTATTAGATTTATCCAAACCACTAATACCCTATAGGATCAATCTAGTCGATTCGCAAGTTACCAAAGAGATTGAATAGTCATTAAGATTATTTGATAGTTTGGAGGACTAGCGGTTGTTTTACCGTAAATCATAACAAATGGTTCACAAACTTCTCGATGATGATCTTGGGAGCCTCGTTGTCCCATCTGACCTTGAACATAGATGACATAGTAGCCAATGCGTCTGCCAATTGATTCTCTTCTCGCAGAATATGACTGAAAGTAATCTCTTCGAAGTAGGGGATCAAACTCAGAACATGCTCTCGATACGGAATGAGATTCGGATGCTTCATATCCCACTCGCCCTTAATCTAACTGATCACCAAAGCTGAGTCTCCATACACTTGTAAGAACTTGATTCTTAAGTCAATAGCAGCCTTGATACCCATGATGCACGTCAGATTCGCCATGTTGTTGGTGCAATGAAACAAGCTCAAGTGAATGGAGTATGTCGTCATGGAGATGTAATGATGACGCCAATGCCATTGCTGCGCTTGAGGCCCCATCAAAGACCATGGTCCATCGGGATCCTTGTTCGTGTCCTTCGTCTGGGTCTCGGTTCTTCACAATCGTAATTAGTAAAACATCTTCGTCTCGAAATTCAAATCCGCATAGATCGATAGTCATCTACGGCTTGATGAGCCAAATGATCGGCTACTACACTTCCTTTGATCGCTTTCGAGAAGTAAATGGATATCGATTCGGTCAAGATCATTTGCCATCTTTCTATTCTCCGAGAGAGTCGGTTTCTCAAATATGTATTTTATCGATCCATCTTAGAAATCAACAAGGTAGTGTGAGTCAACATATACTGCCTTAGTCGCGAGCAGCCCAAGCCAAAGCATTGCAAGTTTTCTCGAGCCATGAGTATCTTGTTTCACGCCGGTAAACTTTTTGCTAAGGTAGTATATTGCATGCTTTTTTCGACTGCACTGGCCATGTTGCCCCAACACACACCCCATTGAATTCTCTAACACCGCCAAGTACATGGTAAGAGGTCTCCTTCAGGAAGCGGCATCGAGGAGGGTCGTAGGTACCCTTGATTTTGTCAAAAGCGATCCGCAATCGCTGCTCCATTCTACCACTTGATCTTTCTTAAGTAACTTGAAGATTGGCTCACAGCTAGCGCTTAGATGCAATGAATCTGCAATGTAATTCAATCGCCCAAGAAACCTTTGACTTTCCTCTGGAGTCGGGCATCTCTTGAATGGCTTTAACCTTGGAGGGTTAACTCAATACCTTTCCATCGACAACAAACCCTAGGAGTTTTCCGGATCCGACTCAAAGGTGCACTTGTTAGGATTAAGTCTCACCGTATTTCTTCAACCTATCAACAGCTTCCGCAGATGATCAAGATGTTCTTCTTCACCAGGATCGAGCTATCATGTCGCCGACGAGACCCTATCTCGTGATGAATCATGTCATGAAATAACATCACCATAGCACGATAAGTGGCGCCGCTTTTAGTCCAAGCGTATAACCTTGTAGCGTAGTGCCTCATCGTAATAAAGGTAGTCTTCCATGTCTTCGTGGAGCCATTTTGATCCGATTGTAACCGGAGAAACCATCCATGAAGGAGAAAACCTTATGCCGAGCGGTGTTGTCAACCGTAACATCAATATGAGGAATGGAAAATCGCTCTTCGACTTGCTTTGTTCGTATCTCTCGAATCACACACATTCGCATTTCAGCCATCCTTCTTAGGTACGGGTACCACATTAGCAACCCACCGTGGATAGGAAGTAACAAATAAGAAACCGCGTTGAACTCGTTTATAACTTCGCTTTGATTTTCTCTCGACATTTCGTGACGCATGCGATTTAACCTTCTCGTTTCACCGAGAAAACCTTCTTTGTTCGCAATCGTGTACCACAATATCAATGTCTAAACTCAAATGTCTTCGTATGACCAAGCAAAACCTCAATATAGTCTTGTAGCATCTAAACCAATCTTCTTTAACACTGTTCTCAAGACCCGCCCTATCTTGATCTCTTTTCTGCTCTTCAGCACTCCAAATTCACAACCTCAACTTGCTTCGTGGTGGTCAGATAACTCGCTCTTCTTGTCAGCAATGGACAAGTTCTCCGGCACCTCACAATCTTCCTCACTTTCGCCTTCGGCTTGGTAGATCGGATTATCGAAGTCATATTTAGCAATAGCATAGTCATATCAACGAGATTCTGAGTGATTCTCGCAGTATACGGGTGTGTGTAAGAAACACATAGCTGAAGGGTGATAAAGTAAAAGAAAACAAAATTGAATGCAAAAGTCCAACGATTTTATTGAATGAAAATATGCAAATGATAGATAATAACCTCACAACGAGCCATGATGCCCCGGCAAGGCACTAGGCTTTAGAGTTTATTGTTCAAAACATAGAAAATACGAAAAGCAAAACAAAACAAGAGCAATTCCCTGCCTAAAGGAGATGGTATGACGCCTTCGCCTTCCAATTGCCGAGTCCGTTGTCGGAGTGGAAGATCCACTGTCGATGTCAAGTCGCCGCCGCCTTCTATAGCATGGATTCCACCGGCCGATGCGAAGGAAGTTGGCAAGACGCTCGCGCATCATCTTCGACCTGATGGTGAAGCCTAAACCGCCTTGTCGATTTGAAAGGAAGATCGTGAGCTGTCCCCAAATAGAACTACCTCCTTCTTCAAACGCAATTGAGCATCTTTCAACGAGGCCATCCTAGGCGAACTTGTGTAACTTCAGAGTGACAGGAGAGTCAGCATGACTGGTATTGTTTCAAAAGCTTGACAGGAGTCTCAAAGAATTCACCTTCCATCTCGAGATATCGAATGACTGTAGATGACCGACCATATACTCTTCTTCACCACATCGTAACAACCTTCCCTTCACCGGTACTTCACGATGCAAAGTAGTATCGCCCCATGTATCCAAGGGCCCAAGTAGGCAGAGTAAGTCGGACGGATGTCCATGACAAAGAAAGTAGAGTCAAAAGTCCGGGAACCGACTTTAACAGCAGGATGAGTTTCCAAGCACTGCTCGCTTAGAACCATCAAAAGCTCACAATAATGTCACCGGTTTCGAACCAATCCTTCAACATCAAGTCGATCAAAAGCACTTTCAGGATATTCAAAGCGAACCTGATCCACCAAAACATGAGATAATGTAACGCCATTCATTCAACAGAGTGCAAGGCTTTGTTGTGTTTCTTTCCTAAGGAGTCAAATCAAGATCGTAAGTTTAGGTCGTTGTTGCGCCAGTGCTAGCAATACAAACTTCAAACTGGTCAGGTAGTGTTCATGGCACGTGAGCATTCTTCGTAAACTTCACCAGGCTAGTACGAGCCTTTGAGCACAAGAGCAGCAAGCATGGAGATCTTGGACGGAGTCTCGTCCCAACTGCTCCACAACATTGTAGTCACTCTTCTTGATAATCTTCTTAATTTCTCCATTTTGTTGGAGGTGTCTTCAAGAACTTTGGTACTTCCGTCGAAAGCAGATGAGTCACCGGTTCTTTCCTCTAGCTTGGGAATGGGTTGAATAGCGGAATGCGAGCCGGAGTCGCAGTGTCTTTGGAGGAGAGATATCCGAGAGAATACTCTTCCGTTCTCGTCACCTTACTTGATCCGTGATGTTGTCAATGTCGAATGGTAGCTTCAATCGTAAGATCTTCAAGTCGAGGTCTTGCTTGACGCCATGATAGTAAACATCACCTTAATTCCAAGGATAGCCTTGTAGAGGAATATGGAACCTGGTCCGGAGAAGTAATGATGAGAGGTGCCACTCTAGGCACAAGATCAGCAGAGGAAACTTATAGTGTTAACATCAAGATAGTCTTCGTGGAAATCATCACCCCATCCTCGCCTTTAACATCTTCAATAGGAATCTTGTAGCTCTCAGAAAGGTACTTCACCATGTAATCATACTTTCCACTTGGCTGCCCCAAGGTATCCCATATGCAGACATTTCATTCACATCTTCGATCTTCACTTAGACATATCTTCACACGACTTCCACAGTGGTTTCGTGAATAGTATCATGGTTATCCATCATGCATCGAACACGCCTTCTCAACCAAGCACAACCATCGTGCGATGGGCACCAACGCAATTCTCCGGGCATCCCGGATTGACATCGGCTAAAAGAAATCTTCTTAATATCATAGAGGAATGGTCAAGTCATCTATGTTGAAAACATAAGTATCTCCCCAACAAAGATTGGAACTCTTGTCATGGTTAGGCATAAGCGTGTTGATCACATCTCGAGTCTCAACAGAATCAAACTCAATCTTAGCTTCAATCATATCTTGAATCTTGTTCTTCGAGCCCAACAATCATGTTGTTATGTCCTGGCTATTGGAATGGTAAGCACACTTAGCATTAGGATTGTATCTCTGAGAGGAAGTGTTGACACTTCGAGGAGGATCCCTCAAGGTAATCACCGCTTTCAACATGTGTTGCAAGGCTTATGGACAATGGCATGTTGATCTTCGAACCGCCTCGCGACGCTCGCTACGCTGTCTCACCGAGGTCAGGCCGATGTAGGATCGAGATCACAACCGCCCCTACAGATTGAGCGCCTCGGTCTTGGCTCGGCTTTTCCGACCATACACAAAGATTAGTTCTTTCTTACCAAAAGATCTCTTTGCAGATTTGAAGATGACTCTACATGAATCTTTCCACTTGATACCAAACTTCAATGCGTTATCCTCGTCAATATCACCGTGAATCCGGTCAAGAGTTTCCAATCGATGATTGAAGAATGGGCCCGTCTGTCCCCATAAACATATCAACCAACTCCCTATTGGACAAGGGTGGTGAACCGCTAGATCTCTCCATTTCGAGCATACTTTGAACTTCTCATCACGACCCATAGACATGCTCAGTAGTTGCATGAGTGGGTGTCAATTCAAAGATTGTACTTATATCGTCTCAGAAAGCATCCGCTAAGTCACCCAAGTACGGATACAATCATTCTCTAGTCGATAATACCACTCCAATCGAGTTCCTGGACAAACTCTTGAAAATAAGGCATCCACAACTTTCATCATCGTGGGGTTGATCTTCCAACATAGGACTTCAAATGCAAGACAAGAAATGCCATCATACTTGGCAAAAGTGGAACTTTGAACTTGGGAGGAATCACCACACTGTGGACAAGACTCGATCATCAAAATTCAGCCCGACATCTTCGAGTTTTCCAAAGATTCGACGGTCTTCAAGTTGCTTGTACTTGTCATCTTCATCGAGTATCGCTATAGTCGAGCGATCCTCTCTCTCTTTTTCGTGCTCACGCTGGTCATCTTCATTACCCTTGACACTCCCTCATTCTTGACACTTCCTTCCGAGAGCTCTATTCGCTAACCACTTTAGGACCACCTTTGTAGCGCCCCCATGTTGAGAAGACCAACAACCTTCTTCTTCTCGTTGATGAGCTTCTTCAGATCTTCTTGGCCTTGACCAAGCTAGTGAACATCCGCTAAACCGAGCATTCGAGCCCGAGATCTTTGATGATGCTCAAGAGCCATTTCGCTAAAATAAATAGCGAGAGAATGAGAAAACCAATCTTCAATGTACCTATGATGCAATGTTATGCTATGATATGCAATGTTTATGTAATGCAATGCAATGTTTTCAAGGACCTTAGAGATTTAAATTTGTTAAACAAGCACGAACAAACATTTATTAGTACTCTTTATTCTTTTTTCTTTTAAGTACAAAAGATAGTTCAAAACAATAAAAGAAAACATAAAAATCCTAAAGCTCTAAGTCTCCCATGGGCGCCTTGGTGCCGATGTAGGCGTGATGTTCCGCCTCGTGAAGTAGCTTTGTCAACTCTAGTACCTTCTTCTCGCTTGCATAGCAGCTTCAAAGGTATCCTTTCTTCTTAAGTTGAATCCGGATCTCTTCAAGTCTTCAAAATCAGAGGCATGTCGATGGAGAATAGATAGGTACGCCACCTATAGCAACAAAGTTCCATAATTACCGGTAAACAGCGTGAATGGCATCATGAGGTTTTGAGCTCGAGCTCGCACTCCATTCGAGGTAAGGTCCCAAGGAATGGAGTTCTGTGCCCCAAAGTCTTGGTATCGCCTTCTTTACCATGCCCCAAGCGGTATGAACCTTCGCTTGTAATTCGAGATCGTGATTGTAGTCGAACACAATATCTTGGAGAAGCATATCATGTGGACCATCTCTTCGAAAGCAAAACCAAACCGACGAGCTAGAGAAGGGTTGTAAGTAATACCTCCCTTATACCAAGTAGCGGTACATTAGGAATTCTCCACAACGCTCAATGAAGGTGAAGTCCTTTTGAGAGAAAAGATTCCAACGGATATCTGAATGAGAGAGTGACATTAACCTTGAGACCATCTCAACCTTTGTTCATTCTTCAAAACTGATGGAGGAAGGTGAAATAAACCACCTGAAAGTAACGGTATGCAACACATGAGAGTTCCTTGTCTTTAGTAGTACGAGTGTGGAGAGAATGTATGTCTCCAAGTAAAGTAGGCAGGATTACGGTAAGAAACAACTGATGATGCTGACATCTATGAATTGATCCGAGTTAGGAAATAGAACCAAACCATAGATTAGCAAGGCCACAATGTCTTCAAATGCATGGAAACTCATAACTTTGAGGAATTTCTGCTTTCTTAATTAAGAACTTGGCAAGTAAACCCTTAACTCCACTTCTAGTTTCCCAATTGGCTTCAATGTCCGAGCGCTTAAGATGTAAGGTCGATGCAATGTCTTCGCATCTAGGAACCTTTTCTAGACCGTGAATGGCATTTGATCAAGAATAGGTATCCCAAGTAGCTTAGAGAACTCTTCCAAGGTAGGAACCAACTCGATAACTGGGAATGTAAAGCAATGGTGTTTTGATCAAGAACCGAATAGACATGCATCATATCTTCTTCAAAACCGAGATAACCAAATCAAGTAGATAACCATGTCTTTTGATGAACCGAGCATGGTCGGAATTTCAAACCAATTTTTGAATGAGAAGGTATACCCATGAAGTTGATTCGGATAGTCTTTCTAGAAGCCATAATTCCCTACAAAACAGAGCAAAGATAAATCCCTAGGTCCTTGAAATAGTTAGAAATGATATGCAATGCGATGATGTCATGATGTCATGTTTAGCACACACAAACAATTCACACAATGAGCCTAGGTTTAAGGCTTGCATGAGGTATAGGTGATTACCCCACCAAAAGTTTGAGTTGGTTCATCCCTGCCCTATAATAGTAACCGGTTCTAGGAATCTCATATCATTGATCTTTCTCAGTAGGCTTATTTCAATACGACTACCAAGTGGTCGACCGAAAATATCCCAAAAGTCTGATCTTAATGAGCGTAGCATCGAGTATCAGCCAACCTTAGTCTGCACCAAAGCCGGCCATCTCACTACCTTCTAATGGCCAAGATGGGTCAATTAAGGTTCTAAAAGTTTAGTTAGTGTTGATGACACCACGCAGAAGCCAAATACTATCCTCAACTTGGAAATGAAGAGTATCAGGACATCCAAAGTGTCACACTAACGTAGCCATCATGTTGACCGTTTCGGTATACGCCTAACGGTCGCGACGATTTATTGCTACTTACCTAAAAGGAAACCTGGATCCGGGTGTAGGATCCCCCACAAATATAATACCCAAGCAACCCTTAAAGATAAAGCAAGCAAATCAAACAGAAAGCAATAAAAGTGATCTAGAAATCCCTAAGGCATTCTCTCTTTAGGGTGTCTCCCCAGAGTCGCCAGCTCATAATACGGTGAACTCGACTTTTAGAATTTTGTATCGCAATGTGCGGATAGCAAGAGTCGCCACCGACTTTTCTTTTATCCAATTAAGGAAGGTAAAAGTACGTAAAAGACCTTCGTTAGATTCTCGAGTAAGGGAGAAGGTTATGAAAAGGGAAGGTATTAGCACCCTTTCCATCCGTAGTTATCTACGGCTCTTAGTTGCTCTTAGATCACTTTAAAATGTGTTTTCGTGTGTTTGACAAAATGTTTTGAAAAGGCATTTCGCTTTGACTTTGTAATGATTCATGTAGGAATGTATACAAAGTGTTCTAAATGTTTCATTTTGAAAAGAGTTTGAACTTTGACAAAAGTGTGAGGTGTGAAAAGTATTTGATTGAGCAAGCAACTAAAAGTCTTATTACCTACTTAATGGTCGTTTGTGTTATTTTATGCCTTTAGAATAGCGCTATCCATACCATTAGTTGGTAGGTAACCCTATTTGTTGGATGTAAAGGGACATTCAAGGACATCGGATGGTCAAAGAAGGCAACTTGTAGGAAGTATCCTAGCACATTCAAGGGACTATCATCATTTTCAGAGGCGCACAATCGAGGGTCAAGATCATGTATTCGAGGCGACATCGTGGGTCTTATGATCTTTGTATCGAAGGGACTATGATGATTTGTTTGAAGGCGACATTGCTAGAATACCCTACGCTCGAGGGACTGACCATTTGTAATCGTGAAGGCAACGAGAGAGAATTACCCTAAGGGGTGCATGTGAAAGAGTGTTGATTCGATACATGTTATCTTGAAAATTAGAGTGAGCTATGTTGATTTTAATCTTGCCATACACGCCTAATTACTAGCTTATAGGTGCGGAAATTAAATCATGGAAAGATAAATCCTACGCTATTACATGGCTTTGGGGCGATACATAATTGAAAAGTGCGGAAAATAAAAGTCCTAATTAAACTATTACATCCCATAAGCAATTACATAATATGAAAAGAAAACGATAAAAATTGTCCGAAACGAGATAACCTCGGAAATGATGGAAAATCGGAAATACGAGAAAATCGAATAAGAGGAAAATGTTAGTAAAATAATAATTTTGAATGAGAAAATGTTTCATGCTGAAATAACATTAATATGCTAAAATAATTTTTGGGATTTTTGGAGTTAATTTTGATCATGCATAAATTTCCCAATGAGATATAAGACCTAGAGGGTTTGTAGACATCCTGGATGGATCTCGGACCGTATATGACGCTTATCCGATATAGTTCCGAAACGGATAAGAGACCGGTCAACTCGACATGACCCGACCTCTATCCGGCTAGGAGGGTTGGATTGATCTCTATTACGGTATTTATGGGTCGGTTACGGACTACTAATCATTAAGTAACGGTTTCATGTATTAAATTGACGGTTGCATCATTATGATCATTAGTGATGGCAATGTTATAAAAGAGGCCTTAGGGCCGGGAAAGGGATCATTCTCTCATTCCTCTCTAAACTACACACTAAAGGGGAATATCTATTCCATCTATAAGGGCCCCAAATGGGTAAGCTAGACCTAGCTTGAGGCCATGCGTCCTTCGTATTGAGCCTCCCAACCCTTAAGATCATATATATAGCTTTTCCTGCAAGAACATTGGCGCCCACCGTGGGGCCTGGTAAAACTTTCCCGGGCCACACATGTTATTCCTAAACAATCCTGTTCCATCTGGGTGACTGACGCTACACCCATAACCTTGCCTAGAAATTTCGTTCCGGGTTCGAAATTGAAACATTGTTATAAGTAGCATGGCTATACAGTATCAGTATTATGTCTACATAATATATTTATTGATGGATAACCATAATATATCTTGCTTCGATATTTGGTTTCAGCGTTAAGTCCAAGGGAGGAGAATGAGGCCTCAGATACGTTTCCTTGACGGAAAGACTAGACGGCGACCATCTCTATGTCAATCGATACCTCCGCCACTCCCAGAAGGAACCCAGTTTGACATCGTCGTCCGTCGATGATCCCTCCTTCTAGTGTTATTCATCTCCTGGCCACATGCCGATCAAAGTCGCTCAAACCGGTTTCGCTCGGGCAATACTCATTTGAAGTTACCCATTTTACTTCATATGGGTCCGATCACCATTCCATCCTCGGGGTTTAACTCTCGATGAAGACATCCCTCGGAGATAACGAGCCAATATGGGCGGATCAATGAGTCCGACATCGCAGCTTAAAGATGCTATTGGTGTTGATATGCTACATCAACGCAGATCCTCGACGATCCATCGCGTTGCATGCATACGGTACCGGTCTTAGTCGTCACTGTTATAATTTTGTTCGTGAAATGTTAAGCGGTTAGCTATGCACTCAATAAGGGCATTGGTGGCACTCGATTTGATCGCCGCCACATAGCTAGTCGACTATCGCGTATGCATCGTCATTAAAAGATAAGTATTTGCATACCATATTAGTAACCATGATCAATTTCGCTTGTAGTATCCGGCGATATGTGTCATAGTTAAAGTTTGATGATAACATTCAGAACGTGTGAACGCTAATTGCTCGTCGCTGCTATATAGTCGTGATTTTAATAACAAGATAATTGCTTGTTTGTTATATAGTTGTGATTTCGATAGCAAGATAATCCTCTCTCGCTAAGTGGTTTTGACAATTTCTATTTTTCATTGTTATGATAATCAAATGCTCGACACAAGGTCGACTCTTATTCTCGATACATGAACATAAACCCAAATTATAATAGTGCATTGTTGTGGTGACTTTATGTAACCGTTATTGTCATGTGCTTAAATGTTACAGAAAAGGCATCCTGTTATAGATACTGCTCGCTTAGTGTTTATTGAAAGTTGTATCACCCTTGTCGCCCCGTACATGGTTTGAGAACCACGCCAACGCCGACATCAAAGGGTCTTATACACGATGTGCAACCGTAAATGTGCCAACGATAGATTTAAATGGCGTATATATATCATGTAGATGCGCGAGCAACATGTTGTGAATCAATGGATCCCGCCATCGCGCGAGCCAAGCCAACATACCGATCTCGTGAGCGGGCGAAGTTTATGCTTACCCTGTGGAGAGGACCCGAATGTCTTCAGAATCTATCATGCGTATCATGAAAAGATAAGTTTCTCATTGATTAATGGTTCTAAATTTTGCACTTGTTCGACATGCCAAGGAATAATTGTGGTAACGCATAGTCAATATATTTTGGTCATGCTATAAGAAGTAAGATGAGTATGTGGCATGCTTGCATCAATCGAAAGCCACACACCGTGGGCAAACACTACATATGTTGCTCCAACCCGCATGTTGAAAGCTTGACATGTGTTAGGAATCGGAGGGTCTCTTAATTGCTCTAAAAAAGATGTCGGGACGGAAGAATGTTCAAAATGCTAAAGCTATCAAGCTCGTGTGGCCACGCCTAATAAACTTGAGGTCCTCATAGCTCGTGACCCTCTCAATCGAACCTATCCGAATACTACCGTAACGTGGTGTCGGTTGAATCATTAATGATGACAGATAAGTGAAGCGCCTTCTAATGTTACGATGTTGTTAAAACTGCAATAAACCGGTGGTTCCTTATCTTCATCGGCATGCTTCAAAGTTACATACCTCAAACGACATCAATGGCGATTTGAATTCATACCATGATGAATTGAATGAACATCGCCCATTCTTCATGCGATTAAGTAAAAAGATAAGTTCATTCACTTTGTTATTCCTTATTCATCTTCAGTTTATACATTAAGAACAATTACTTTACACTATGCTTAAAAAATGACTGATGCAAGGTTATAACAAACTATCAGACATGGATTACTCATTATTGTCAAAAGTCGTTAAAGCCGTTAGCATTTGTTATTAAGATCCATGGCCATTGAATGACTATAGAGTTGTTACGAAATACATGTTTTCCGCTACTTAAATGGGCTATTAAGAGGATAATCAATTATTATTAACTTTACTTACTATTTTCAAATTACTAATTTCTCAGATAGAAAATGTTGATAGTAATGCTATATACATAGAGAATGGTACAAAAATGCACTGAGATAACATCCTGATAAGGCTGTGCAGGCCTCAAATTGTTGTGTGACGAGCAAAGGTCTCGCACAATTGATGAGTGACTAATCGATCGGGCAGCACCATCCTCCGTGATATTCAATCATAACTCGACGGTCCGAGTAGTCGCAACAATCAAAAGCTAAGTGATTTGAAAGCTTTACTTTAGTTGTTTATTGTTTATCGTTGGACATGTTAAAACGCGTGTATTGTAAAATCTTAGTGCTGGCATATCCTTGCTTGACTTTGCCGTGGAAAAGAAGTTAATTCCTTTTTGTTTGATGATGCCGATGGGCATAAAATCCTCAAACAAGACATTGGTGCTCACAAAGTGCCGCCTATGCATATTGGAAGCAATAGCTTTTACATCGAGTCCAACTAGTATTAGATTGCCTTTGCTTGAAAAAGTGTCGACAAGTCCGTCCAAACCATGATGTCATGTTGCTTAAGGATAAGTTATTCTTATATGACTTGTTAAACGCGTAGCTATTGTTTATTCTTTGTTATTACTGTTTTATAACCAAAGTGATTATGGCTTACTGTTTGGATTCTTATTTTTTGACATCTTCATGTTAATCCAAAAGCAACTAACAGTAGGTCATCATTTTGTATGAGTTACAATTGGAAACATCTACATGTTGTTTTATAACCAAAGATAAGTAAATTCTAAACATATGAAATGTCGATACTGTTAGAAGGGCTGGTCATGTGTAGCTCATGAATATAAGGCTGGCTGAATACGTTCATCTGTGCTAGAATAAAGGAAAAAATTAGTAATCTTTATTTTGAATAATTAAACAATCTTTTGTCATAAACTAATGCTTGCTTTGATTGTTGATACTTTGGCCGGCAGCAATTGTAGTAGGTTTCGAAATACAGACAAAATCATAGTATGGATAAAATCCGTGATCCAACATAAAATGTGGAGCGGGGGCAGAATGGAGGAAATCTCTTCAAAACCTTTGGAGAGTGAAGAGCGGTTGCTTAACCAGTACAGGAATCATTCAAAAATATTGGAAACTTTCTTCCTAAATTAATGTGGAAAGCATTCTATTAGTTTGTTTTATTTCCGAGTCTATGGCATGGTTCGAAGCAAAAGACGGTCTACAAGCATAGCACTAGAAAGAATTGCCGGGGTGGATGTATCCAAGTTTATGATTTAAGCATTATTGAGCGAGTTAATATCTATGTTGTTCAGAGATAAGATGTCGTCCTTATCCCCTGCGTGGACGGGAGACATTTTTGTTAATATCAAAATTAGGAAGGATCCGAACAATATGTAGAATATAAGCAAAGCACTTAGCGTAAGTATTCGAGGAGCGAAACGACAAAACTGAGTCCTCCTTGATAAGGATGGCTTGGTACCAAAGCACTTCATCTTTTTCAACAAAGACTAAAGCACTTGGGGGGCTCGTATAACCATCCCGATCAAAAATGATAGAAGAAAAGACAGCAGAAAGCCGGGTAGATTGAATTGTTGAAATTTTGTAAAAGTTACAAGATTGTTTAGAATACTTATGTAAAGGTGTCGCCTTACTCCCGTGTGGGCGAAGAGACATCTTGGAATTAATTATAGTTTGTAAAAACTAAATAGGATGTAATGGATAAAGTGCTCCGCACCACAAGACCTGGATATGGCGGAATCAAAGCATTGGCGACGATCGCTAAGCTCGGTCTATGATCGCCTTCACCACGGAAAGGCTCGCTCCTATGCGGAATACTCCTTGGTCAACCTCGCCGAGGCTCGAACCCATTGGCGACGATCGCTAAGCTCGGCCTCATGATCGCCTTCACCACGGAAAGGCTGCCTTGCGCGGAATACCCTTGGTCAACCTCGCTGAGGCTCGAACCCATTGGCGACGCATCGCTAAGCTCGGTCTATGATCGCCTTTCACCACGGAAAGGCTCGCTCCTATGCGGAATACCTTGGTCAACCTCGCTGAGGCTCGAACCCATTGCGCGACGATCGCTAAGCTCTGGCCTATGATCGCCTTTCACCACGGAAAGGCTCGTCTTATGCGAATACCTTGGTCAACCTCGCCGAGGCTCAACCCATTGGCGACGATCGCTAAGCTCGGCCTATGACCGCCTTCACCACGGAAAGGCTTTGTTCCATGCGAATACCCCGGTCAACCTCGGTTGGCTCAATCCGCCCCTGATCATCCCTATAGAGGCTCAACCTCAAAAGCTCTTTTCCCACGCGAACCTTCCCACAAACTCGGTTGGGCTCGAATCCGCCTCGGATCATCCTTATGGAGGTTCTGAACCTTGAAGGCTCTATATCTAACACGTAAAAGCGGTAAAAAACTGAAGTGGTGTCATGAACAATTGTTATGTGCTTGGAAAAGCCAATATAGCCTGCTTGATGCATCATGCGACTTGGGGGCTGGTCTAGTCTTACTACCAATAGCCCGACAAAATTCGAGCCTGTGCCGGACTAAAACGAAAGTGTTATGCTTGGTTTAAACTGGAGTATCGATTCAGCGACGAGGATAGGAATACATTGACGTTGTGAAAAAATGTTTGCTACGCCCTATGGCTTGGGGGATAGTAGCATAACATAAAAACGTTCACGAGCAACCTTAAAAGCCCTGTCTGTACCAGGCATGTAAGGCGAAGGACCTTAATCGATTCCGCCAAAACATTTTCATCAAAGCTCGACTCAAGATACTGGGACTAGTCTGCTCTATATCTTACTACGAGCCGAGATGTGAGGTCGAAGGAATTTTTATCCCGCCATGCGCCCCGGGATCCGGCCCAAGCAAAACGATATTACGAGTGTCGATTCCAGCCGACGGCGCAACATTTAAAAACCTCAAAAAAAAACGAAGAATGGTAAAACACCTGTGGTATCGGAGGACCGGCTCGGGTCAAAGTTTATGTTTCTATTAAAATCGAGCATAAGGCTTCGTCTAGAAACCATATGCTCGGGGCTTATGATCATGCATAAATTTCCCAACGAGATATAAGACCGGAGGAGGGTTTGTAGACATCCGGATGGATCTCGATCGTTATGAGACGCTTATCCGACATAGTTCCCGAATTGGATAAGAGACCGGTCAACCTCGGACATGACCCGGACTCTATCCGGCTAGAGGGTTGGATTGATCTCTATTACGGTATTTATGGGTCGCTATACGTTACGTAATCATTAGTAACGGTTTCATGTATTAAATCGACGGTTGCATCATTATGATCATTAGTGATGGCAATGCTATAAAAAGAGGCCTTAGGGCCATGGGAAAGGGATCATTCTCTCATTCCCTCTCTAAACTACACACTAAAGGGGAATATCTATTCCATCTATAAGGGCTCCCAATAGCGGGGTAAGCTAGACCGGTAGCTTGGAGGCCATGCGTCCTTCATATGAGCCTCCGAATCCCTTAAGATCATATATATAGTTTTTCCTGCAAGAACAAATTTAATAATTAAAAATCAATTAAAAGTGATTTAAATGATAAAATTGAAATTAAATTAATATGCATGCTAAAATAATATTTTAATTTTATAAATTAAATAAACATTTTCAAAATAATGCAAAAAGAAAAATATTTTTGGTGTTTTTTAATGCATGATAAAAATTATGGAAGATAAATTAAAATGGATGAAAATATTAAAAGAAAATAAAAAATATGAAAATAGTTGAAAATATGAAGTTTGTGAAAAGGAAAATAGAACCGTCCCGGTGGCTCGAACTCATGACCTCTGGAGAATCTTCTTAAAACAATGCCTTAACCATCGCGCCATGATGCTTTTTGTGTTTAGAAAGTCGGAATTAATTTTTTGAACGACGCTGTCATGGATTTGAATCAAACACAACAAGAAGCCGGGCCCAAACCAACCTACGAATGGACGAACCGATTGAGTCACGCCACACCGCACTCCATCGAGTCAATCGGTCGTGACGCCGAGCTCTCTAGCTCGGCCGCCTTCTCCAATGAGCATCAACCGAAAACCCAGAAATGCATCGCTTAAAGCAAAACAAGTGCCCGGACGACTAATTCACCCTTCCGATCACGATAGTGAGGTCCTTTGTTCAAACGACTCGGATCCCGAGTTTCAATCCTGCTCTTGGAACCCTCATAATGGCAAAGATGAGTTTTACACGTGAAACCTCATGTATCGTACTATGAACTGACTTTTTAGTTTTGTCAGAATGTGCGTGATAGCAAGAGTCGCCACCGACTTTTATTTTTATCCAATTGGGAAGGTAGCAGTAAAGATTCGTTAGATTCGGTGGAGAAGGTTATGTGGGAAGGTATTAGCCCCTTTCCATCCATAGTTTCACTGCTCTTAGTCGTTTCTAGATCACTTTAAAATTGGCTTTCGGTGTTTGACAAAAATGTTTGAAAAGGATTTGACTTTGTAATGATTCATGTAATGTATACAAAGTGTTCGAAATGTTTTGTTTTGAAAGAGTTTGAACTTTGACAAAAGTGAGTGAAAAGCATTTTGACAGAGCAAGCAACTAAAAGTCTTATTACCTACCGTAACTGGTCGCCGCTGTTATTTTATCGCCCTTTAGAATAGTGCTATCCATACCATTAGTGGTGGTAACTCCATCTCGCTGATGGGCGGACACTGGGACATCGATGGTCATCGGCCCTCAGAGTATTCAGACACCGGCGACCATCATCGGTCGGAGGCACATCGCGGTCTATGATCTTGTAACGCGACTATGATGATTTGTTTGAACAGCAACGGCTAGAATACCTTCGTTCGAGGGACATGGCCATTTGAATTGCATAACGAGAGAATTACCTGGGCGCATGTGTGAAAGAATGTGTTGATTCCGATATTTTATCTTGAAAATTAGTGAGCTATGTCGATTATAGTCTTGCCACACGTTACTAGCAATTTATAGGGTGCAAAATTAAAATGCGAATGTAAAGATGTAAAAACGCTATTATTACTTTTGCGATACATAATTTAAACTTCATGGAAATAAAACCTAGTTTAAACTATTACATCCCATAAACAGCTACATAATTGGAAAAGAATGAAAATTCAGAAGAAACGCCCGCTTTTAATAACCCGTGAAACGATAGAGAGAATCGAAAATATGATGAAATCGAATAGGAGAAAATGTTAGAAAAATGCAAATTTTAATTGGAAAAAGATGACATCGGAAATAATATAAATATGCTAAAATAATTTTTGGGATTTTTAGATGCAATTTAATAATTAAAATGAATTAAAAGTGATTTAAATGCAAAATTATGAATAAAAATAAATATGCATGCAAAATTATATTTTTTAATTTATTAAATTAAATAAATATTTTCTGGAAATAATGTAAAAAGAAAAATAATTTTTGATGGTTTTTCAATGCAGAATTAAAATTATGAAAAGAATTAAAATTAAATGGAAAATGTTAAAAAATATGAAAATATGAAAATATGAAGAAAATATGAAAGTTTGTAAAAGAAAAGCAAATCTGATGCTGGAGAGGATCGAACTCGTGACATGGGAGAGTATCTTTGCTTGCCAGCGCCTTTACCACTAGGCCAACGTGTCTTAGGTGTCATGGAAACCCAAACGATGGTTTATCAATGATTACGTGTCCTGGACTTTTGAAATTCAACGCGCAGTCAGCAGGTGGGTCCCGGTTTGAACGAATGGACAAATCAGAAGCCTCCTTCGCGCCACGCATGCCTCCATCGGTCCACGCCAATAACAACGCCGAGCCCTAGCTCCTATTGCCTTCCCACGATCACACCGAATCGCAAAAATAACACGAATAAATAGAAAAGGATACCCTACCCCTAATTGGATGGTCGCGAATTCAATGGTGTGGTTCTCTTTCTAAATCGTCTCGGATTTTCGCTCAAGAAAATAGTTCATCGAACCCCAGCCATGGCAACGATGATTTGATCTGTATGTTGCATGAGATGCATCATTCACGATCTATCGAGTGTCCCGAGTTCATTCAAACACATAAAAGCGCATAACGCATGAAATAAGAAATTGATTTTCAAGTTTTTACCAAATCGGAGCAAGTTGTATGGACGATCCAAGGCGCGCTTGTAATGGATGGTTTTGAACCTGGAACCTCTGAGCACAATGGAAGGCTTAGAACCTTGAATCTGCCGATTTTGAAATTGAATTTCACAAGTTTCTTGAAATTTTTGCAAGAATAAGGGTTTGGCTTGAGCTAGGTTTCGTCCTTGTGGTCGATGCATTGCTTGGTATTTATAGAGATTTGAAAGAAAAGAGTGAAAAAGATTCATCCATCAATGTGCAATATTTTTCCATTTAAAATAAATCAAATCTTTGAAAATTGATTTTCTCATGAATGCAAAGGCTAGCACGAATTTGGTATGAATTATGGCTATCTTGGACTCAAGGAAGATATAAACCATTCCTTGAAAATATATTATTTTCATATTTTATATAATTTATTTTGAATTAAATGTTATAAAATTCAAAGATAAATCATAAAATAGAAAATCACCATGGCCAAGCACTATGGGTCAAAAATAACATGAACAAGTTTGGACCAAAGATTTTAGGCCCATTTGAATTTTGCATTTTGAAAATGTCCAGTAATCGTTCAAATCGCCTAACTTCGGTCAGTGTATCTTGCCCATTTCCACATTTTTGGTGTTCTTGACTTTTTGAGCTCTAAGAGTCCTCTAAACAACCTTGTCTCATCTCAATTGGAGTTTCCATGCTCAATATATCTTCAAACAAAAGTTGACTTTTTGTTGACTTTGAATGACCTGCATGTTTTTACCTCAAATGAAGCATTCTTTGAGACATGAAGTTGTAGAGAATTGAATTTCCTTCAAAACAAGAGGTGGTGGAGAGTATGAAGAAGTTATGATCAGAAAAGTCCAATTGACTTTTATCAGAACCCTAATTTAGAAAGTTCGACTTTTGAGCAAATCTTGAGTTTTCTTGATGAATCATGATCAACCCTTGATCAAATGATGAATGTAACTTCAAAATGAGGATGTTGACCAAAAATTATGAAGTTTGATCTGATGTTGACCACATTGACTTTTTGTCCAATACAACCGATTTTCAACCATCCGAGCAATTGTCCGAGGAAACTTGACTTGTAAGGCTTGAAACTTGACATGGTGTCATACCCCAAAATTTGCCCTCCATCTACTCAAGAAATTTCATACATCCATACTCAAGGACTCCTCAAGAGTCGATCGACAAACTCTCCTGACAATCAACCCAAACTAGGGTTTGATATCCTCAAGTCAAGATGGATTTCCAACATCTCCAATGGCCTCATGCCTCCTCATATGCTTCAAAGATTCTCCATGTCAAGTTTCAAGCCTCACAAGTCAAGTTTCGCATAATTGCTCGATGGTTGAAAATCTGTATTGACAAAAGTCAACTGTGGTCAACATGCACAAACTTCGATTTTTGGTCAACATCCTCATTTTGAAGTTACATTCATCATTTGATCAAGGGTTGATCATGATTCATCAAGAAAACTCAAGATTTGCCCAAAAGTCAAACTTTCTAAATTAGGTTTCTAGATGAAAAGTCAATCGAACTTTGACTGGTCATAACTTTCTCATACTTTCTCGTAAATTTCCCACCAAAGCTCATTTTGAAGGAAATTCAATTTCTACAACTTCATGTCTCACAAGAATGTCCAAAAATGCTTCATTTGAGAGGTATAGCTCAAAACATTACAGTGTCATTTTCAAAGTCAACAAAAAGTCAACTTTTGTTTTGAAGATATTTTGAGCATGGTAACTCCAATTGAGATGAGACCAAAGACATTGGTTAGAGGACTCTTAGAGCTTTCCAAAAGTCCAAGAACTCTCAAAAATGTGGAAAATTGAGCAAGATACACTATTCGAAGTTGGCAATTTGGACAATTGCACAAAAGGACATTTTGGTCAAAATGCAAAATTTTCCAAATGGGCCTATAATCTTTTGATCCAAACTTGTTCATAATGATATTTTGACCCATAAATGCTTGGCATTGGTAATTTTCTATTTTCATGGTTTATATTTGAATTTTACAACATTTAATTCAAAAATAAATTATGTAAAATATGAAAATTAAGTTATTTTTCAATTGTTGATTTATATCTCTTAATGTCCAAGAAAGCCCACACCATTTACCAAATTCAAGCTATGGCATTGATGAGAAAATCATATTTTCTTCAAAATTTGATTTGATTTTCAAAGAGAATATTTGCACATTCAATTTCCAATCTTTTTCCTGTTTTTTCTCTTCCAAAAACTCCTATAAATACCAAGCAATGCAGCCAGTACAAAGGAAAACCCTAGCTCAAGCCAAACCCTTATTTTGTCAAAATTTTCCAAGAAACTTGAGAATTTCGAATTTCAAAATCCAGCACTTTCAAATTCAAACCAACCATCATTGTCTTCAGGAGGTAAGTTTGAGTAAGTACACACTCATGCCATGGTTTAAAACAAGCCGGATCGATGCATACATGATCATACATATTCAAAACTTTTGATTTTGCATTTTATTCATCTCGCGCTTTAATCAATTCTAATGTTTTATTGTGTTCATGAGGCTTTATATGATCGATCCGGTCATCGCTGCATAACTTCACGTAGAAATCCCAGATGCCACGGTTAGGGGCTCGAGGAACTGCTTGGTTCGAATCGATCAACAAGCGCTTCACCAAAACAGACAATTCCATTGAATTCGTAAGGTCAAAGGGGGACATGACCCTTCGCTTTTAAATTTGATTTTGCAGGTTCAGATCGTCTCATCGGGAAGACCACCGAGCTTAGGCTCCCGTCGCCGAATGTTGACCCGGGCGAGGGCGTGGCTATGGCGCTCGATTCGTCTGCTCCATCCAATGGGGACCCTACAATGATTGTGCTTCGACTTATCCAGCCGACGCTGCAGATCTCATGATCATCCGCTTCCGCCTCGACAACAAACGAAGTGGCGAAGGGTAAAGTCAACGTTCCGTGATGCTCCCCATGTCCCGAGTTCGAATCCTCTGCACCGGTTTCACTTTTCTTTTCTCAAACTTTCACTTTTCAATATTTCTTCATATTTTCTTTATTTTAATATTTTTGCATTATTTTAATACATTTTTATTCTGCATTAAAAAATCATCAAAAATTAATTTTTTTTTTGCATTATTTTCTAAAATGTTTATTTAATTTAATAAATTAAAAATATAATTTTTGCATGCATATTTATTTTATTTTTATTTTAGCATTTAAATCATTATAAATTGCATTTTAATTATTAAATCTTTCCAAAAATCCCAAAAAATTATTTTAATATATTTATGTTATTTCCAAAGATATATTTTTCTCATCTAAAATTGCATTTTTCTAACATTTTCTTATTTCAATTTCATCATATTTCCGATTTTCCCATTCTTTCACAAAGTTGTCCGATTCTGGACGCTTTTTTTTATCATTTGCTTTTTTCCAATAATGTAATTGCTCATGGGATGTAATAGTTTAAATTAGGCTTTTATTTTCCGTAAGTTTAAATTATGTATCCGCCTAAAGCCATGTAATAGCGTAGGTTTATTTTCCGCACCTTTACATTCCGATTTTACTTTCCGCACTTTATCAATTGCTAGTAATTAGGCGGTATGGCAAGATAATAATGAACATAGCTCACACTAATTTCAAGATAAAATATCCGAATTTGACACACTTCTTTCACACACGCACCCCTTAGGTAATTCTTCTCGATGCCTTCGATTCAAAATGGTCATGTCCTCGAACGTAGAGGTATTCTAGCACCGCTGCCTTCCAAACAAATCATCATAGTCCCTTCGATACAAAGATCATAGACCCACGATGTCGCCTCCGAATACATGATCTTGACCTCGATTGTCGCCCACGAAAATGATGATAGTCCCTTCGAATGTGCTAGGATACTTCCTACAAGTTGCTTCTATGACCATCCGATGTCCTTCGAATGTCCCGCTTACATCCAACGAATGGAGCTACCTACTAACTAATGGTATGGCTAGCGCTATTCTAAAGGAATGTAGAAGTACAACAAAACGACCAATTCGAAAGGTAAATAAGTCTCTTTAGTTGCTTGCTCTATCAAATGCTTTTCACACCACACACTTTTTCAAAGTTCAAATTTTTTCAAAACAAAACATTTCCGAACACTTTGTATACACTCCTACATGAGTCATTACAAAGTCAAAGTTAAATGCCTTTTTCAAAACATTTTTGTCAAACACAAAAAGCAATTTTAAAAAGTGATCTAGAGCAACTAAGAGCCCGTAGAATAAACTACGGATGGAAAGGGTGCTAATACCTTCCCTTTTCATAACCATTCTCCCGAACTCGTAATCTAACGAAGGTCTTTTTTCATATTTTTACCTCCCTTAATTGATAAAAATAAAAGTCGGTGGCGACTCTTGCTATCCGCACATTTGGATACAAAATCCTACAAAGTCGGGCTTCACCGTGTTATGTAACCGGCGACTGGGAAGGTTACCCTAAAAGAGAGAATTGCCTTAGGAATTTCTAGATAACCTTTATTGCTTTTTGTTTGACTGTATGCTTTATCTTTAGGGTTGCTTGGGTATTATATTGTTGGGATCCTACACCGGATCCCGTTTCCTTTTAAGTAAAGAGATCATCGCGACGCTAGACGATAACCGCACGGTCAACATGATGGCTACGTTAGCGTGACACTTTGGTTGCCCCGATACTCTTCATTCCCAAGTTGAAGAAAGTATTTGGCTTCGTGGTGTCATCAAGCGCTAACTAAACTTTTAGAACCTTAATTGACCCATCTTAGCCATTAGAAGGTAGTGAGATGACGCTTTGGTGTAGACCGAGGTTGGTTGATACCGATGCTACGCCATTGAGATCGACTTTGGGACATTTTCGATCGACCACTTGGCCGTCAGATTGAAATAAGCGCCACGAGAAAGATCGATGATGTGAGATTCCTAGAACCCACATTATTATAGGACAGATGAACCAACTCAAACTTTTGGTGGGTAATCACCTATACCTCATGCAAGCCTTAACCCTAGGCTCATTGTGTGAATTGTTTGTGTATGCTAAACATGACATCATGACATCATTCGCATTGCATATCATTTCTAACTATTTCAAGGACCTAGGATTTATCTTTGCTCGCTTTTGTAGGGATTATGGCTTTAGAAAGACTATCCGAATCAACTTCACGGGTATCCCTTCTCAACTCAAAGAATTGGTTTCAAAATTCCCACCATGCTCGGCCCATCAAAAGACATGGTTATCTACTTGATTTGGTTATTCCGTTTTGAAGAAGATATGATGCATGTCCTATTCCAGCTTCTTCGATCCAAACACCATTGCTTTACATTTCAGATTATCGCTGGTTCCTACCTTGAAGAATTCTCTGCTACTGGGATACCTATTCTGACCAAATGCCATTCACCGGTTTAGAAAAGGTTCCTAAGTTCAAGACATTGCATCCGCTTTACACCTTAAGCGCTCGGACATCGAAGCCAATTGGGAAACTAGAAGTGGAGTTAAGGGTTTACTTTCCAAGTTCTTAATCAAGAAAGCCCGAGAATTCCTCAAAGTTATGAGTTTCCATGCATTTGAGAACATTGTGGCCTTGCTAATTTATGGTTTGGTTCTATTTCTAACTCGATCAATTCATAGATGTCAATGCCATCAAGTTGTTTCACCCGCAATCCAAAGGCTACCTTACTTGGAGACATCCTACATTCTCCACACTGCATTACTAAGCGACAAGGAACTCTCATGTGTTGTATACCGTTACTTTCAAGGTGGTTTATTTCGCACCTTCCTCCATCGGCTTTGAAGAATGAACAAAGGTTGAGATGGTCTCAAAGATTGATGTCACCTCTCATTCGGATATCCGCTGGAACCTTTCTCTCAAAAAGATTTCACCTTCATCGAAGGCCAGGAGAATTCTCAATGTACCACTACTGGGTAAGGGAGGTATTACTTACAACCCTTCTAGCTCTACGCTTGGTTTTGCTCAAAGAGATGGTCCACATGATATGCTTCTCCAAGATATTGTGTTCGACACAATCACGATCTCCGAATTACCGAAGGTTTATACATGTGGGGCATGGTAAAGAAGACGATACCAAGACTTTGGGGCACCAACTCCATTCCTTGGGAACCTTACCTCAAATGGTGCGAGCTCGAGCTCAAAACCTCATGATGCCATTCACTGCTTTTACCAAGAATTATGGAACTCTGCTATAGGTGACGACTTATAATTGCTCTCCATCCCGACATGCCTACCGATTTTGAAGACTGAAGAGATCCCGGATTCAACTAAAAGAAGAGGGATACCTTTGAAGCTCAATGCTATGCAAGTGAGAAGAAAGTTCTAGAGTTGACCAAGCTACTTCACGAGGAGCGAAACATCAACGCCTACATCGGCACCAAGAGGAAGCGCCCATGGGAGACTTAGAGCTTTAGGACGTTTATGTTTTCTTTTATTGCTTTGAACTATTTCTTGAACTTAAAAAGAAAAAGAATAATAACGAGAAGTACTAATAAATGTTTGTTCATTGCTTGTTTAACAAATTTAAAACTCTTAGGTCCTTGAAAACATTGCATTGCATTCGCATAAACATTGCATATCATAGCATAACATTGCATCATGTGTACATTGAGATTGGTTTTCTCATTTGCTCGCTATTTATTTTAGCGTAAATGGCTCTCGAACAGATCACAAAGATCTCCGTGCTCGTAATGCCTGGCCAGCAGATGTTCACCAACTTGGTCCAAGGCCAAGAAGATCCAAGAAGCTCATCAACAAGAAGAAGAAGGTTGTTGGTCTCCTCAACATGGGTAGACGCTTCAAAGGGGGTCCTAAGGTGGTCACCAGATCGAGCTCTCAAGGAAGTGTCCATACCGGGGAGTACCAAGGGTGATGAAGGTGAGCAGCGGGAGCCAAAGAAAGGAGGAGAGGATCATTCTGATTATGGCCAGTACTCTGAGGAAGATGACAAGTACAAGCAACTTGAAGATCGTCTGAATGCTGTGGAAAACCTGAAGATGTCCGGGCTGAATTTTGATGATCCGAGTCTGCCTCGTGTTGTGATTCCTCCCAAGTTCAAAGTTCCTACTTTTTCCAAATATGATGGCATGTCTTGCCCTAAGCTGCATTTGAAGTCCTATGTCCAGAAGATCAACCCCCACACTGATGACAGAAAGTTGTGGATGCACTATTTTCAAGAGAGTTTGTCCGAACTCGCTGGAATGGTACTATCGCCTAGAGAATGACCGTATCCGTACTTGGAGTGACTTAGCCGATGCTTTCTACGCACAATATGAGTACAATGTCAATTGACACCCACCGCATGCAACTACAAAGCATGTCTATGGGTCGTGACGAAGTTCAAGGAGTATGCTGTAAGGGAGAGATCTAGCAGTGAGTTCAACCACCCTTGTCCAATAGGGAGTTGGTTGATATGTTCACGGAACACCGACAGCCCATTCTTCAATCATCCGATTGAAATTCTTCATCCGGATTCACCGAGTTGATATTGACAAAGCAGCGATTGAAGCCGGTATCAAGAGTGGGAAGATTCATGTAAACATCTTCAATGTCGCAAGAGATCCTTTGGTGCTAAGAAAGAAGCTAATGCCGTGTATGGTCGAAAAGCCGAGCCAAGACCGACCGTGCTCAACTGGGGGCGCTTGTAATTCCAATCCTACATCAAGACAACCTCAGACAACAAGGCAGAGCGTAACGCGCCACGAAGACAGCATTTAAGATCAACATGCCATTGTCGCAAGCCTTGCAACACATGTTCACGCAGTCGATTACCTTGAGGGATCCTCCACAAAATGTCAACACTTCCTCCAAAGTACAATCCTAATGCTAAGTGTGCTTACCATTCCAACACCTGTGGCACGACATCGACAATTGTTGGGCTCAAAAACAAGATCCAAGATATGATCGCTGCTGCATTGAGTTCGACCCTCCGCTGAGACCGAATGTGATCAACGCGCCTATGCCTAACCATGACAAGAGTTCCAATGTCGGTGACGATACTTATGTTTTCAACATAGATGACTTGACCATTCCTGATGACTATTAAGAAGAATTTGTTGCAAGCCGTGTCAATCCAGATGCCCGAGAGTTGTCATTGGTGCTCGTCCGCACCGATGGTTGTGCTTGGTTCGAGAAGACGGTTCAAGGCATGATGGATAACCGTGAGATACTATTTCGAAACCACCGTGCGTAAGTTGTGAAGAAATGTCTAAGAAGATCGACAATGCGAACGAAATTGTGCCATCGGTGGGATATTGGGGCAGCCAAGTGGAAAGTATGATTACATGGTGAAGTACATCGCCCCCGATAGTTACAAGATTCCTATTGAAGATGTTAGGCGACCGATGGGGTGACGATTTCCGTAAGACTATGCCGATGTTAACACAATAAGAATTTCCTCCGCCGATTCTGTGCCTAGGGTGGCACCTCATCATCACTTCTCCAAGACCAGGCCATATTCCTCCCGACAAAGCTATCCTTGGAATTATGGAGTCGATGTTTACTATCATGGTGTCAAGCAAGATCCTCCGACAATTGAAGATCTTATCAAGTTTCTATTCGACATTGACAACATCACGGATCCAAGAAGGTGACCCGAACCGAAGGGTATTCTTCCAGATATCTCCTCCAAAAGACATCGCGACTCCGCAACCGATTCCAAATACTCAATCAATATCCCTACTAGAGGGAAAACCAAGAACTCATCCCGCCATAGAAGTACCAAAGGAAGTTGTCAAGACACTCCAAACAAGAAATGGAGGAAATTCAAAATTATCAAGAAGAGTGACTACAATGTTGTGGAACAGTTGGGATGATCATCCAAGATCTCCATGCTTGCTCGCTTCTTATGCTCCGAGGCTCATGCTAACGCCGGTGAAGTTCTCAAGAATGCTCATGTGCCGCAAGACACTACCACCGATCAATTCAAGTTTGTATTGCAGCCTGGCCGCCAACAACGGCTAGGCTTCTCGATGTCGATTTGACTCCTTCCGAAGAAACATAACAAGGCCTTGCACATCTCCATTGAATGCAAGGGCACTACATTATCTCATGTTCGGTGGATACCGGCTCGCTTCAATATCCTTCCAAGATCGCTTTTGATCGACTTGATGTCGGGGTTGGTTCTCGAGACCCAAAGGACATTATTGTGAGAGCTTTTGATGGTTCTAAACGAACGGTATTGGAGAGCTCATCATAAAGTCGGTTCCCGCACTTTGACTCTACTTTTGTCATGGACATCCGTCCAAATTATTCTTGCTTACTGGACGCCTGGATACACGGGCAAGCTGTTACCTCTACTTTGCATCGTAAACCAAGTACCCGTGAAAGGGAAGGTTGTCACAAGATGTGGTGAAGAAGAATATATGGTCATCTACATCATTCCGCTATCTCGAGATGGAGGTGAATTCTTCGAGACCTGTCAAGCTTTTGAAACAACCCGAGTCATGCCCGCTGACTCTCCCGTCACCCTCGGTTACACAAGCTCCACCTAGAATGGCCTCACTGAAAGATGCTCAAGCCATCGTTGAACAAGGAGGTAGTGTTATTTGGGGACACCCTAATCTTCCTTTCAAATTTGACAAGACCGGTTTAGGCTTCACCATCAAGGGTCAAGATGATACGAACGCGTGCGGCCAACTTCCTTTCCGCATCGCGAGTGGAATCCATGCTATAGAAGACGACGACAACGGCTCGACATCGCAAGTGGATCTTCCCAACCTGGATCATGGCTCAAGAATTGAAGATCAAGACGCCATACCAATCTCCTTTAGTCGAGTAATTGCTCTTGTTTTGTTTTGCTTTTCGTATTTCTTTATGTTTGAACAATAAACTTTGAAAGCCCAGTGCCTTGCCCGGGCATCATGGCTCGCTCAAGGGTTATTATCTGTTTGCGCATTTTCATTCAAAAATTCGCTGGACTTTTGCATTCAATTGTTTGTTTTCTTTCTTTACTTTATCACCCCTTCAAAAGCTATGTGTTCTTACACACACCCACGTGATACACCGTAATCACTCGAATCTCAATAATAGCCTATGCTAGTGCTAAATATGACTTGATAATCCGATCTACCAAGTCAAGACTAAAGTGAGGAAGATTGTGAAGTGCCGGAGAACTGCTGATGCTACAGAAGAAGAGCGAGTTATACACCACACGAAGAGCAGTCGAGGTTGGAATTGGGTACCGATAAAGATGTAAAAGAGATCAAGATAGAGCGGGTCTTGAGAACAATGTTAAAGAGAGATTGGTTCAGATACTACGAGATTATGTTGAGGTTTTGCTTGGTCATACGAAGACATGCCGGGTTTAGACATTGATATTGTGGTACATCGATTGTCGGACAAAGGAAGGTTTTCTCCCAAAGGAAATGAAGGTTCGTCAGACACGTCCCGAGATGTCGAGAAAATCAAAGCCGGGTTATGAAGGCTCAACGCTGTTTCTTAGTGTCACCTCCTATCCCCAAAGGTTGCAAATGTGGTACCGTGCCTAAGAAGGATGGTAGTACGAATGTGTGTGGATTACGTAGATCCGAACAAAGCAAGTCCGAAAGACGATTTCCCACTTCCTCATATTGATGTTTTGTTGACAATACCGCCAAAGATAAGGTTTTCCTTCATGGATGGTTTCCTACATAATCAAATCAAAATGGCTCCTCAAGACATGGAAAAGACTACTACATACACTGGGGCACTTCGCACAAGGTTATGCCGCTCGGATCAAGAACGGGCGCCACTTATCGCGTTATGGTAACATTATTTCATGACATGATTCATCACGAGGTAGAGGTCTACGCCGATTTACATGATAGCTCGGCTGCATCAAGAAGAACATCTTGATCATTTGCGTAAACTATTTGATAGGTCAAGAAGTACAGATCGAGACTTAATCCCAACAAGTGCACCTTGGAGTCGATCCGAAAACTCCTGGGTTTGTAGTGTGGAAGAGGTATTGAGGTTGATCCCGCCAAGGTTAAAGCTATTCAAGAGATGCCCGCACCGAGAAGGAAGTCGAGGTTTCGGGCCGATGAACTACACATTGCATTCATTGCACACCTAATCGCTACTTGTGAGCCAATCTTCAAGTTTAAAGAAAGATCAGTAGTGGAATGGAATGGCGATTGCCGATCGCTTTTGACAAAATCAAGGAATACCTGTAATCCTCCTATCCCGATGCCGCCTCAAGGAAGACCTCTTATCATGTACTGACAAGGTTAGAAAACTCAATGGGTGTGTGTTGGGCAACATGACGAGTCCGTCGAAAGAGCATGCAATATACTACCTTAGCAAAAGTTTACCGATCGTGAAACAAGATACTCACAACTCGAGAACTTGCAACGCTTTGGCCCGCCAACTAAGACAAGATATGTTGACACACTACCTTGTTGATTTCTAAGATGGATCCGATAAAATACATCTTTGAGAAACCTCTCCGAAGAATAGCAAGATGGCAAATGATCTTGACCGAATATGACATCCAAAGATACTTCTAAAGCGATCAAAGGAAGTGTAGTAGCCGATCATTGGCTCATCGTCAGATGACTATCAATCTATGCAGCTCAATTTCCGCATGAAGATGTTTTACTAGTTACGATCATGAGGAACCAGCCCGCACGAAGGACCCGAACAAGGATCCCGATGGACTATGGTCTTTGATGGAGCCTCAAACGCACTTGGCAATGGCATTGGCGCCATCATTACATCCCTCAGCGGACACACGCCTTTCACCGCCAGATTATGTTTCGCTTGCACAACAACATGGCCGAGTACGAAGCGTGCATCATGGGTCTTAAAGTCGCTATTGACTTAAGAATCAAGTTCTTACAAGTGTATGGAGACTCAAATTTTAGTGATCACCGATTATATGCGTGGGATACGAAGCATCCGAATCTCATTCCATATCGAGCATGTTCGAGTTTGATTCCTTACTCAAGAGATTACTTTTGATCACATTCCACGAGAAGAGAATCGCCATGTGACGATTGGCTACTATGTCGCCTATGTTCAAGGTTAGATGGGACAACGAGGCTCCCCGATCATCATTGAGAGGTTCACGAACCAGCAGATTGTTGTGAGCTTGACGGTAAGAGAAACCTTGGTACTATGACGTGAAGAGGTATCTGAGACTCGGAATACTCAGGGCATCTTAATGATAAGAAGTTCATGAGAAGATTTGCATCCAAATTCTTTCTCAAGAACGGCATCTTATACAAGCGCAACCACGACTTGGTTTACTCCTACTGTAGTACCGTAAAACAAAGAATGCGTATCATGGAAGAGTTACACGGCGATTTGGTACCCACTCCAAGGGACACACCATGGCTAAGAAGATTTTGAGAACAGTTACTATTGGTCCACCATGGAAGCTGATTGTCACCATGCTCGATCTTGTCACAAATGCCGATTTATGCCGACAAAGTGCACGACTCCAAGACTCCGAATGTTTTAACTTCTCCGTGGCCTTTCGCAATGTGGGCATTGACATGATCGAGAGATTAAGCCACACCCAATGGACATCGCTTCATCCTGTGGCAATTGACTATTTCACCAAATGGGTAGAAGTACCTCGATGCATCTCGCTACCAAGAATGTAGTGGCTCGATTCATCAAGCATAATCTTATCTCGCTTGCATGGCACTCCCGAAAGGATTATCACATAACGGTTCCAATCTCAACAACAAGATGATCACCGAACTCGCACGCAGCTCAAGATCAAGCATCACAACTCTTCTCCCATCGCCTAAGATGAATGGCGCAGGGAAGCCGCCAACAAGAACATTAAGAAGATTATACGAATGACGGTGACTTACAAAGATTGGCATGAAATGTTACCATTTGCTCTTCATGGTTATCGCACTTCAAAGACGAACATCCACAGGGCAACCCCTTCTCAGTATACGGTATGGAAGCCGCTTACCCATCGAGGTTCGTATACCCTCAACCGTAGTCCTCCAAGACGCAGAGTTAAGGCGATCGATTCGCATCACCACCGATTAACTTGATCAATGAGAAACGACCGCATCCATCCGCCATGGACAGATTTATCGAAACGAATGATCGAGCATTTAACAAGAAGGTCAAGCACCGAGTCTACCAAGTCGGTGATCTAGTAGTCAAGCGCATCATCCTTCCACAAGGTGATCCTGTGGGCAAATGGACTCCCACCCATGAGGGACCATTTGTAGTCAAGACAGATTTTCCTGCGGAGCTATGATACTTAGCACCATGGATGGTGAAGACTTCCCACACCGTGAACGCAGACATAGTCAAAAATACTACGATGAAGAGACCCGCTAGGTCGATCGCCTAGGCAAAAATAAGGGCATCCCGCGAACCAAAAGGTTCGGGCAAAAGTTAAGGATATACAAAAGATGTACACCCAAGTCGAAACCCGAAAAGGCTTGGGCAAAAAGGGTATCCCTAGACCGAAAACCCGAAGCGGCGGTCTAGGCAAAAGTTAGGGATTTAAGCGCACTACTATGTCTCTTCCGATCATCTCGCCTGCACTACTATCAAGATTCAAGATTCAAATGGCGAAGATCACCTACTCACTTTCTACCCGATGCAAGGAGATGAGATAGTTGAAATATATGAGTACTAGTAGTTGGAACTTAACGAGATTGTTTCCGATAGCTTTTACCTTTCTTGTGTACAAACTACTTGGCCATACGCCACCTTCAAAAAAATACTTCTTTCTCTTTACATTTTTGTTGTTGTTATTTGCAATAAGTCCAACGTTTGCTTTGAATGACTATACGATTTGACAATAAGAATTTGATCACAAACATAAAAAAGTGAACATAAAGTACTTACTACAGTTCCGTGAATCGATGGCGACGAAAGTCAACAAATAGTTCCCCACAGAGCATAAAGGTGTCACCACAACACACCTTCCCAGCGGAGTATAAGGGAATCCACGAAAGCAATTCCACTCAATCGAGCAACGTTACATCGCCCCAAGCAAGAACACTTCATCCCCAATGATATTTCTCAATCCTCCCCTTCTCTCCCGGCAGCAGATCCGGATCAAACTTGGTCGATAATGCATCGGAGAAAACATACACCTTTATTCCCACCAGAGATTACAACGGACCTGCACTCTTCAAGCCCGGCTCTCAAGAACCATCAAATGCTCTCCAATGAGATCTACACTCGGAATCCCCAAGAGCTGCCTCCTAAATTTCCTCAAGAGATCTACATACAAGGTCCCCAACAGATGCTCCGTGCTCTCCTCAACAGGGTCTATGAGATCTCCAAACAACGAGCCTCTCAATCTCTACCTTCCTCAACAACGTCTAGGCCCAAGACTTGGTCGATAGTGCATCGGAGGAATCCAGATATCTTCCTCTCCTTCAAAAGGTGGACTTCCACCTACTAATTCCCGTGCGTAAGTCGTAAATCTTCAAATGTAATATCCGCATCTTCTTCAAGATGGATATGTTTTGAAATATCACAACCTTCATCATTCATACATTTCTCATAAAGTCATAACTCATGCATATGTCATTCATATACACCGCCATGCATCATACTTTGCATAAGACTAACAAATATTCTATCAAGATTTTCTTGTTTTCTCCAAAATGTAACTGGCCATTTCGACGCAAACAGTCTAGGATTGCCCCGAGCCGACGGAAAACTATCTCGAAAGACCGCGAACAGGTCCAGATTAAGCCCCGAGCCGACGGAAAACTATCTAAAAGACCGCCTCCGACGACAGTCCGTGATTAAGCCCGAACCGACGGAAAACTATCCGAAGACCACCTTTGGTTATCCTCCGATAATGTGCAATGGATCAACACCGATGCACAACAGAAGCTATCCACATTCGCCAACTACAATCTCTCCCTAGTAATGCCAAGATTTATTCTGATTATCAACAAAGAACTACGAGTCTAGCGCATTTACTGGCTTGCCTCGATGGCATCTTAAGCCCATCTCCGACTATTTGTCAACATCTCTTCACTCTTTAATGCCGCATATATGGTTAAAATCAATACAAACCAATAACCTCATTCAAGGTGAACACGAAGTCTAACGTACGACTCTTCGGATGGCATCTTAAGCCCATCTCCTCTCCATTCCAGAACATCTACGAGTCTAACGACGGCCACTCCCAAGATCGACCTTTCCGATGGCATCTTAAGCCCATCTCCGCCGCCTCCTATTTAACAACCCGAGTCTAGCGACGACTCTCCCTCAAGTCTCCAACTTCTCCAAATGGCATCCGAAGCCCATTCCCGATCATCCACCAACAATGAGTGCAAATTTGTGAGTGTTCAATCATCTTCTACCTCCAGTCACGAAAGACAAGCATGTCAATCTAACCCTTCCAAAGACAAGAAGATTGAACAGAGCTGTCATACCCCAAAATTTGCCCTCCATCTACTCATACATCCACTCAAGGACTCCTCAAGAGTCGATCGACAAACTCTCCTAGACAACCAACCCAAACTAGGGTTTGATATCTCTCAAGTCAAGATGGATTTCCAACATCTCCAATGGCCTTCATGCCTCCTCATATGCCTCAAAGATTCTCCATGTCAAGTTTCAAGCCTCGTCAAGTTTCGACATTGCCGGATGGTCAAAACGTATTGACAAAAGTCAACTGTGGTCAACATGCAAAAACCGATTTTTGGTCAACATCCTCATTTTGAAGTTACATTCATCATTTGATCAAGGGTTGATCATGATTCATCAAGAAAACTCAAGATTTGCCCAAAAGTCAAACTTTCTAAATTAGGGTTTCTAGATGAAAAGTCAATGAACTTTGACCGTCATAACTTTCTCATACTTTCTCGAAATTTCCACCAAAGCTCATTTTGAAGGAAATTCAATTCTCTACAACTTCATGTCTCACAAGAATGTCCAAAAATGCTTCATTTGAGAGGTATAGCTCAAAACACAGTCATTTTCAAAGTCAACAAAAGTCAACTTTTGTTTTGAAGATATTTTGAGCATGGTAACTCCAATTGAGATGAGACCAAAGACATTTAGAAGACTCTTAGAGCTTTCCAAAAGTCCAAGAACCTCAAAAATGTGGAAAATTGAGCAAGATACACTATTCAAGTTGGGCAATTTTGGACATTGCACAAAAGGACATTTTGGTCAAAATGCAAAATTTTCCAAATGGGCCTACAATCTTTTGATCCAAACTTGTTCATAATGATATTCTTGACCCATAAATGCTTGGCATTGGTAATTTTCTATTTTCGTGGTTTATATTTGAATTTTACAACATTTAATTCAAAAATAAATTATGTAAAATATGAAAATTAAGTTATTTTTTCAATTAAGTTGGATTTATATCTCTCTTAATGTCCAAGAAAGCCCACACCATTTACCAAATTCGTGCAAGCCATGGCATTGATGAGAAAATCATATTTTCTTCAAAATTTGATTTGATTTTCAAAGAGAATATTTGCACATTCAATTTCCAATCTTTTTTCCTTGTTTTTTCTCTTCCAAAAACTCCTATAAATACCAAGCAATGCAGCCAGTACAAAGGAAAACCCTAGCTCAAGCCAAACCCTTATTTTGTCAAAATTTTCCAAGAAACTTGAGAATTTCGAATTTCAAAATCCAGCCACTTTCAGTCCAAACCAACCACCCCATTGTCTTCGTGGAGGTAAGTTTGAGGTACACACTCATGCCATGGTTTAAAACAAGCGGATCGATGCATACATGATCATACATATTCAAAACTTTTGATTTTGCATTTTATTCATCTCGCTTTTAATCAATTCTAATGTTTTTATTGTGTTCATGAGGCTTTATATGATTGATCTGGGTCATCGTTGCATAACTTTCACGTAGAAATCCTGTGATGCCATGGTTAGCTCGAGGAACTGTTTGTTCGAATCGATCAATACAAGCCGTTTCAGCAAAAGACACTTCCATTGAATCGTAAGGGTCTAAATAGGGGACATGACCTTCTTTGCTTTTAAATTTCGATTTCGCAGTTCAGATCGTTCCCATCGGAAGACGACCGAGTTAGGCTCCGGCCGCCGAACGTGTTGACCCCGATGGCGCGTGGGCGCTATGGCTTCCGATTCGTCTGCTCCATCCAATGGGGACCCCAAGCTGATTGTGCTTTGACTTATCGTGCAACACGCTGCAGTGCATCTCATGATCATCCGTTTCCGTTCCTTGACAACAAACGCAAGCTGGCGTAGTGGTAAAAGCTGTCACTGTTCCAGGATGCTTCCCCATGTCCTGAGTTCGAATCCTGCTTGCACCGGTTTCACTTTTCTTTTCTCAAACTTTCACTTTTCAATATTTCTTCATATTTTCTTTATTTCTAATATTTTTGCATTGTTTTAATTAATTTCACATTTTTATTCTGCATTAAAAAAAACTCATCAAAAATTAATTTTCTTTTTGCATTTATTTTCTGAAAATGTTTATTTAATTTAATAAATTAAAAAATATAATTTTTGCATGCATATTTATTTTATTTTTATTTTAGCATTTAAATCATTATAAATTGCATTTTAATTATTAAATCTGTTCCAAAAATCCCAAAAATTATTTTAATATATTTATGTTATTTCCAGATATATTAATTTTCTCATATCTAAAATTGCATTTTTTCTAACATTTTTCTTATTTCAATTTCATCATATTTCCGATTTTCCCATTCTTTCATGTGTTGTCTGATTCGACGTTTTTTTATCATTTGCTTTTTTCCAATAATGTAAGTCATGGGATGTAATAGTTTAAATTAGGCTTTTATTTTCCGCAAGTTTAAATTATGTATCCGCCCCAAAGCCGAGGTTTATTTTCCCACCTTTACATTCCGCATTTTACTTTCCGCACCTTATCAATTGCTAGTAATTAGGCGTGTATGGCAAGATAATAATGAACATAGCTCACACTAATTTCAAGATAAAATATCTGAATTTGACACACTTCTCACACACGCACCCCTTAGGTAATTCTCTCGATGCCTTTCGATTCAAAATGGTCATGTCCTCGAACGTAGAGGTATTCTAGCACCGCTGCCTTCCAAACAAATCATCATAGTCCCTTCGATACAAAGATCATAGACCCACGATGTCGCCTCCGAATACATGATCTTGACCCTCGATTGTCGCCACGAAAAATGATGATAGTCCTTCGAATGTGCTAGGATACTTCTACAAGTTGCCTTCTATGACCATCCGATGTCCCTTCGAATGTCCCGCTTACATCCAACGAATGGAGCTACCTACTAACTAATGGTATGGCTAGCTATTCTAAAGGAATGTAGAAGTACAACAAACGACCAATTCGAGTGGGTAAATAAGTCCTTAGTTGCTTGCTCTATCAAATGCTTTTCACACCACACACTTTTTCAAAGTTCAAATTCTTTTCAAAACAAAACATTTCCGAACACTTTGTATACACTCCTACATGAGTCATTACAAAGTCAAAGCGAAATGCCTTTTCAAAACATTTTGTCAAACACACAAAAGCAATTTTAAAAGTTATCTAAGAGCAACTAAGAGCCGAGAATAAACTACGGATGGAAAGGGTGCTAATACCTTCCTTTTCATAACCATTCTCCGAACTCGTAATCTAACGAAGGTCTTTTTCTCGTTACTTTTACCTTCCTTAATTGGATAAAATAAAAGTCGGCATACTCTTGCTATCCGCATATTTGGATACAAAAATCCTACAAAGTCGGGTTCACCGTGTTACACATGGAGAATCTTTAAAGCATATGAGGAGGCATGAAGACCATTGGAGATTGGGAGTCCATCTTGACTGAGAATTGCCAAACCCTAGTTTGGGTTGATTGTCTAGGAGAGTTTTTCCGATCAACTCTTGAGGAATCCTTGAGTATGGATGTATGAAATATCTTGAGAAGATGGAGGGCAAATTTTGGTATGACAAGAACACATCAATCATGATCTCATGAGTGCCCGAGTGTATACAATCAATCAAAACAATTAGTAATGCATGAAACATGAGAATCGAAATTAAGAAAGTTCCAAACCAAGGAGAGCTAGATGGCTTGATCCGGGACGATTTAGCTCCGAAAAGAGTATGGTTCGATTCCCGGAACCTCGGGAACACAAAGGAAGGCTTGATTGGATTGAAACTTGCTGCAATTGAAATCGATTTTTCCAACTTTGAAAATATTTTGGCAAAATAAGGGTTATGCTTTGAGCTAGGGTTTCATGTTCTTTGTGTGTGTAATGGGTATTTATAGAGTGATTTGGGATGGCAAAGAGAAGGAAAAAGATTGGATCATGAATGTGCCATAAATATTTTCAAATAAAATCAAATTTTGGAAAAATTTGATTTTCTCTTTAATGTGAGAGCTAGCACGAATTTGGCATGTTCCATGGGCTATCTTGGACCTCAAGTTTGATAGAAATTCACCCTTTTGAAAAATATCTTATTTTCATATTTTATATAATTTAATTTTGAATTAAATGGTTTTAAATTCAAAAATAAATCAATAAAATAGAAAATTGTCATGGCTAAGCATCAATGAGTCACAAATAATATCATGATCAAGTTTGGATCATAAAATTATAAGCCCATTTGGAAAAATTGCATTTTGACCAATATCTCCTTTTGTGCAATTGTTCAAAAATGCCCAACTTGTGAATGGTGTATCTTGCTCAATTTTCCACATTTTTGAGTGTTCTTGGACTTTTTGGAAAGCTCTAAGAGTCCTCTAACCAACCTCTTTGGTTTCATCTCAATTGGAGTTTCCATGCTCAATATATCTTCAAAACAAAAAGTTGACTTTTTGTTGACTTTGAAAAGGACCTGTAATGTTTTGATCCATACCTTCCAAATGAAGCATTTTTTGAACATTCTTGTGAGACATGAAGTTGTAGAGAATTTAATTTCATTCAAAACAAGAGGTGGTGGAAAAATTTCTGAGAAAGTATGAAGAAGTTATGCTCACTCAAAGTTTGGTTGACTTTTCACTAAGAAACCCTAATTTAGAAAGTTTGACTTTTGAGCAAATCTTGAGTTTTCTTGATGAATCATGATCAACCCTTGATCAAATGATGAATGTAACTTCAAAATGAGGATGTTGACCAAAAATCATGAAGTTTGACTATATGTTGACCAGCTGACTTTTTGTCCAATACAACTGATTTTCAACCATCTGAGCAATTGTTTGAGGAAACTTGACTTCTGAGGCTTGAAACTTGACATGGAGAATCTTTGAAGCATATGAGGAGGCATGATGAACATTGGAGGTGTTGGAAGTCCATCTTGATCTCGAGAAATACCAAACCCTAGTTTGGGTTGATTGTCAGAGAGGTTTGTCCGATCAACCTCGAGGAATCCTCGAGTATGGATGTATGAAATATCTTGAGAAGATGGAGGGAAAATTTTGAGGTATGACACACATACAAAACCAATTCACTTATCAACGACAATCTTATCCTCCCGAGGAATCTATCTCACCTCTAATCGAATGAAAGATCCATCGATCCAATGAACCATTCCTCGGGAACTCGTAAACTAAAAGCCTACAAAAAACAAACACTTAAGCCAATTAAGCGTTGAAATACCATACATAACATAGATAAAACATTAGTCTATGTAGTTTCACACAAAATATCCAAACTACATTAAAATGACATTGACAAATTTATGATACTATGTTGTTCCATCTCCACCTATTATCCATAATAACATAGACAAGTCTTTAATGACAATCATGTATTCTTAACAATCTAAAATTGCAACAAAGTAGAGGGATAAGAGAGGAACACGCACGCGAACATCATTAACAACTCAAATTGACTTATTTAGTTTTCTAAGTTATGGCGATGGAACAAATTGTGACATAGTTGTCGCAAAACACGCTGTCAATAAATTGCGACATAGTTGTTAAAGCATGAGCGATCAAGAAGAAAAAATAATAAATTGGTGAGAATCAATCAAATCTCATACTTTCTTCTTTTATCCCTTCACTCTTCAAATTAATGGAGTCTATGGTCGTGGTAGTGGAGTGCAAAACAATCAAGATGACCATGATGTATTGTAACCGTTATTAGGTGTTTCGTAGAGTAGTGAGAGGAGAGGATTATAAAGATGGAGGTGGAATAGTTGAATGGTAGTGGGTGATTGATTGGGAAAGAGAGAAAATAGGTCAAAAAAAAAGAAAGAGAAAGAGAGAAAGAATGAGAAAGAAAGAGGAAGAGAAACCGTTTAGGTTGAATTGAATTAAGAAGATGAGGTGCAAAAACATTAATTAATTTTTTTTTAATTTTTTAATTTGATTTTGTAAAAAAAATTATGCTGATTGATTAGGATAACCACATGGATGATTATAGAATAAGAAGGGTAATTAAGGATTTTAATAAACACCTTTTTTTCTTATATGATAGATTGTGTTCATAATTGTCAAAGACAAATTTAGATATTGAATTATCATTGACTAGGATTGACTACTAGTCATAATAATATTATTGAAATGTATCATTAATTTGTTGAGGACTCTGTCTCAACTCTCAAGAAAACAACTAAGGGTCAACATATAAAATTGTTAGTGAGAAAATATGAAATTATTGACTTATGCAATTATAAAATTGTTGTTAATTATATTATATATTTTGCATTTGAGGAGTGTAATATTTTTAGATTTTAAAACTTGAAATACTAAAATATGTATTAATTAATATATTAAAAAATATATATTTTCTTAAAATCAATGCACTTGATTTCTCAAAAGTTTAAAAAGGGCGTCAAATGCAATATGTAAAAATTAATTCTTACCTCAAGGCACAAAAATATTAAGGAGGCTAAAGTCAAGGCAAATAATATATTATATTAATCAATTAAAAGACTCGTACATTTCGAATTTCACATGAAATCAGATTGTATATTCACCTCCAAGCAATCAATTATGAGCACGGATGGAGAACGATGAAATCTTCAAAATCATCATCAAATAATTAATTAGGTCTAGAAAATAATCGATTAGAAGGCATTCTCGGGTCAATTCTTCAAGGATTTTGTGGAGTTTCTTCAGCCCTAATCATTAGAAGGAACACTATAAATGGGTAATATTATTCTCTTTGCATAATCATTTTATCTCTTATTCTTACTTTCTCTGTTCTTGTATGAGTTTTACTATGTTCCATTAGTATCATCATCTATGGCTCTAACAATAAGTCTCCTCTAGAATTTCTTCTTTAAGAAGATTGTTCTTGGAAGGTCCATCTTCAATAAGTTAAGAAAAGAAGGAATATCCAACGGTAGGGTCCTATGACCTATTGTTATGGAAACATTTTCTCAATAAATTTGAGTTGTACGTGAACATTCTCCAAGGGTTTCTTAGGGAATTTTCACAAAAATACCTAATAGAGTGTTCTCAGATCTTGTAAGAGAGTTATACTCAAACCTAGAGTTTGAAGATCTTTCCCTGAAGACATGTACAAAGGGAATAAAGATTTATATTCATATAGATCAATTCGAAAAATGTTTGAATTGCTCTTTGTGGTGTATCTTATACCTATAATGGGCCAATGAAGTTCAAAAAATTCAAACTTTATACTATTATACTATCATTTGTCATGAATAATTTTGGGCAATATAGGAAGCTTTTTAAACGCAAAGATTTGTGTGGCACATTATTTGATCGTAAGGATAAGATAATTTTGGAGTGGTCATTAGAGAGGATGTGGTCCCTTTATGGTTACTAACCTAGCAATTTTAAACAATTTTGGTTGACGGCATACTTCTCCTTATAATTTACTGAAAGCGGAATCGAACAATATGATTACTGTAACGCCCGGAAATTCATTTAATTATTTAAATGAATTATTAAGGATTTATTTGTTGGAATTATTCGAAGTCAAGAATTATCGAAATAATTATAAAAGGCATTATTGGATTAAAATGTTAAATTGAGCGGTTAACGGATAATCGGGTAATTAGTCGAGTTAATGAGAAATTAATATTAGAAAATAATATTAATTTTATTAGAATATTAATTAAATAGTTGGGTTAAGTTGAGTGTGGCAATTAGCAAAATTGAGGTGTTGGTTTAAGTCCATTAAGATTTGAACGAGATTGTCTTGAATTAAAACAAACAAGTAGTATTTATAAGTGGCTGGGTTAGAAGAAATAACAAACCTCACGTGAGAGAAAGGAGAAAGCGTAATCAAAGTCGCTAGAGGAGAGGAAAATAGGAAGAACCAGTCCCAATTATACAGATAGTGTTAAATTAATGTCGGGAATTGAATTAAAAATCGAAAATTCATATTAGTTTATCTGTTGTAGACTTAGGGTCCAGTTAGATTCGCAAATTTGACCAAGTAATTCGAGATGCCTTCAATCCAAGGTAAGGGTGAGGTTCAATTTTATAATCGGAGTATGAGGATATGCGGATTAGAACTATAGTTTTTCTACTGATTATGTTGAAATTATGATTATTTGGTGTTTGATAAACTGGAATCGGATCGTTTGTGTTGAATTTCTTGGTGTGTTGATGTTGCTATTGTACTGGTTTAATACATATGCGTTGGATTATTTTTGTGTTGTGTTTGTTGTAATCAAAACTGAGAATTAAATAAGTAGAAACAGGGCAGGAACTACGTGTAATTGAATATGAAGAAGAAGCATTGGGACGGGGGCCCCATAAGTGAGGGCGGGCACCCCACGTTGATGATCAAAGAAGAAAATAAAAATTGTATATATGTATGCTAGGGGGCGGACGCCCTAGGGGAGTGTGGTGGGCGCCCCACCTCATTGTTGATGTGTTCCTGTGCATGTTATTTCGTATCACTTTTCTACTTTGTGGCAAGTGCAGGTCTTATTAAGCAAGCAAAGAAGAAAAAGGAGTGTGTGTGGGTGCGCATTAAAGGGGGACGATCACCCCATGAGGAAAAGGGAGTGTCCCAATATTTTGTGCCTTGTTTTGAATTTGTTTAGGTGGCAGTTGGATTTGTTTGGAAAATTGAATAAGTATCAAACATGTTATGCATATTAGAATAAGGAAAAGAAGAAAAATGATACATACTTGCTTGGGCGGTCACCCCATGATGAGAATGAGTGTCCCACTCTCTTTTTCTCTTGCATCCTCATTTTGTCACGTTTAGTTTAGGTATAGGCATGGTATTGGTTAGTTGGAAAAATAATAAGGTTACAGAGAATATGAATTGGCATAGGTTTTTCTGTAAATCAATAGCAGTGGTAAACTATCAGTTAGCAAATAATTGGTTATAGGAGGAAAATGACAATTTGTAGCAAAATTAGTGTAGTATAACGGAGTAATTTTAATGAGTAGCAATCAATTATATCAATAGAATAATTTAAAGAGGGCTTAGATGAATAATGTAAATAGCGTAAATAGCATAATAGTGTTAATAATAGTCTCGACGAATAATAGCCAATTAGCGGTATAATTAATTGTCTGGAATTAAATAAAATTTGACGGGGTAACTAAGATATATTAGTAGGTAATTATGGTTGAGTTATTTCGTTGAAATGACATTGGATGAGTTGATTTGCAGGTACAGTTGAATAAGTCGAATTGTCCCGATTCATGGGCATGTTTAAGTTGTAGGTCGAACGATCGATGTTGGTTTAAGTTGATGCAATTGACGCATATTTAAGTTGTTGTTTTTGTTTTTGTTGTTGATATTGTTGATTGTATGTCATTCATAATGTCGCATCCATTGTATTGATTAAGTTGGCCTTGATGGCACCACGTTGAAGTTGAAGGCTTATGCCTTGTTGAAATACCTCGATAACCTGGTATATGTTTAAGTTGGGAGTTCTGCTCCAAATGGTACCACATGAATTTGCATAAGTTGAGTCGCATTTGAGTTGTATTTCTGGAATTGTCGTTGTGTTGTGTATTAACTGATTATTATTTGGTTGTTGTTGCGAAGTGGTGAATTATTATATGATTCTTATTTAATATATTAATCATCATATTTTGCTTATATTATTCGATATCTCATCCCTTCTGCTATGATATTGTCTTTATGTGAGTAACATGCAAGTAATCAAGGAGAGTAGCTGTTTCTGTCAATAGTTCGAGTTTGGTGTCATTCTTAAATTTCATTGACCTTTTCAATTTGTTTAAAATTGTTTTTGAATAATATATAAATTATATTTATTTATATTTAAAAAATCTATCATATAATAAATATTTGTTATTAAATTTTATATTTTTAATTTTTTATGAACAACAATGATACATGAACTTTCAAAAATAATAGCATTAATATAATTAAAAATTCCTTTTATTTTATGAACTACAATGGCATATGAATTTCTAAATTATAATTTTTCATGAACAACATAAATTCCATATTTTTACAATTCCATATTATTTTTTTTATATAATTAAAAAACCATTAATTTCATGAACCTTTTCAATTTATTTTAAAAAAATTGAGTAATATATAAATTATAGTTTTTTATATTAAAAAAATCCATTATATTATAAATGATTTATTATTAAATTTATATGATAAAATATAATATATTATTGTTTGTGTGTAATTTTATTATTTTAAATTTATTTTATAAAAATATATATTATTAAAATTTAATTTTATAATAAAAATTCAATATTTGTCCGGAGCCTCTAAAAGGTCGGGATCGATCCTAAGTAGTATATGAGATATGAAATTTCGAATACTTGGATCCATAAGATAAAGTCTTTTGGTAATGATAATTGTAATCTTGATAAGTAAGGTGTAGAGACAATTGATATGAACTTGTTGGTTTGTGGATCTTCCTCAACCAAGACTGTAATGTCTTGAATCATATCTGATGAGCATAAGAGGTAAACCGATCATACGGTATATTAGGGACACAATCTATATAGGATAATGATCAATTATAGTTCTCATTGTTTTGAAATTGATCATTCGGACATTCACATATTTAAGCCTATATTCAATTAATTAATTAATTAATTAATAGAAATTTAATTAGTTTTTAAATTTTATTTGAACATTTAATCAATTAAAACTCTTAATTTAATAAATAACTAATATAATTAATATAAATATATTTGCACACATTATAATTATTAAAATATAATAATTATATAATATTTAAATATAAAATACTCTAGCATAAGGATCTCTATAAATAGATTTTAAAGATTGTCTCACCTAAGTTAGAGTACAAAAATTGACAAAATGTTTATACACTTTAATATGAGTGGTTTAAATAAGAAAAAAATGTTATTTTTTCACCAAATTCTTACATTTATATTGTATTTCATGTTAATCAATACGTTGAACAATGAAATATTAAATAATAATATTTATTTTTAGTTAAAAAAATAATTTTTAAAATAATTTTTTTATTAGTTTTAGATTGAGGAGTATGAAAAAAAAATGTTATGTGATTAACCAATTTCATAATTTCATAAATTCATATTTTACGTATCATTAACCAACTTCATATTTATTAAAAATTTGGACACTTTATTAACTAATTTCATAAATTTATTAATTAACTTTTTATATTTTATTAATCAACTTTATTTTACTATTAAAAATTATTTTTAATATCAGAGCGTGTATTAATCAACTTTATCATTTCATTAATCAATATTTTACATTTTATTAACCAACTTTATTTTACTATTAAATATTTTTAATATTTGAATATTTATTAACCAATTTTATCATTTCATTGACCAATTTTTTATATTTCATTAATCAATTCTATTTTATCCTTAAAAATTATTGTTCACACACTGTTCACAAAAACTGTTCATAAATATTGTTCATGCATTATTCATGTTATTAATTTTAATACTGTTTATAAATATATATTTTTTATTCTTAAAAAAGAGAAATCGAATACAACCTGAGTATAACATACGGTGTAGTAGTGTATCGGAAAATTATAAGAATTGCAATGTTCCAATAATTGATAATGTCCATTTCATGTGACATGTATGTCAAAAGTATAATCTCCTTCAACGAAATGAGAAATGGATCGCATGAATAAAATTTCATATGCATCTAAAATTGCATCTATCATATATGTTGTGTTGTGTTCTCGACCAAATATCTCGAATGCATTGAGGACAACAAATAGATACTAGTATGATCTTAGTGGTAGTCATCGAATATGAAAGTCAAAAAAAGCTTGCTAAAATAGGTAATACATGTGCTAACTTTCGGAAAGAATGCGAGAGATTGAATGATCTTTTCTTTTTGATTTTCTTTTTTATATTTATTTAATATTAAAGTTTGTTTTGGACAATAAAAAAGAGAGGGTGTTGGAGAATGATGAATAAGATTACGAAGATGTTGTTAATGGAAAATAGAAATGAAAACTTCATATATTATAATTTTTCAATTTTAATAACATATTTATTTTAAAAAGTAAAAAATTATTTAACAAAATTAATTAGTTTTCATAATGAATAAATATTTCTCCTCAATATTTCAAAGTTGGAACCCTACTAAGTACAAAGTGGTGATAAAAAAATATAATGAATAAATGTTTGATTTTTTTTTTATATATTGGGTTTTTATTTAAAATTTAATTTTTTGAAGATTTGATTTTTTTTTTCTGACTTTAGATTTTTTGAGTTTTTATTTGAATTTTAATTAATAAAATTTAATTTTCATAAAGATTTAATATGTTGGTTTATTAAATTCTAATTAATAAAATTGTTATTTTAAGTTATAAGAATTTAATTATTTATATATTTAAATAATATGTTTAAGTGGAATATTTGTATCCTAATCAACTATACCACATCACTCTCACACAATGTCACTTCAACAAAAGGGGACAAAAAATATTTAAAATTATTAAATATAGAGATTTTTTTCAAGAATGATAGAATGTTGTTTCAAGGCGATCATGTGTCAAATATGATATGCCTAATTATCATCCATCATATATAATTCACCACATGCACAATCAAGAGTATGATTTTGATAACAACTCATTACACCTTATTTCTTTTATTCAACGATTTAAGCTTTGAAGTGTTAACCATGCAACTTCACTTTCGGCACCGCATAGAAGATTTGTACCACCATATCATAAATCCACAAATAATTTTGGTTCCATGATGGAACATTAACACTATATATGAAAATTTACTTTTGATTCCCGCAAATTTCCATTGATCTCTTTTGATTCATACATCGACTCATCGTAATGGTTACACTGAGATGTAAGAATCCACTTATAATATTGTTTCCAAAAGAACTTTGAAATCCTTCAATTCAAGATCACCTATTATCTTCGTCATATATTTGAGAGGGAGATCTTCTCAAGAAGAAAAAATCACCATCTGATAGTTCTCTTAAATCAATTCTTTGATCGAGAAGTGAAATAATGATATGATGATCTTAAGGTTCCAAGACTACGAGAAGGTGGATGGAGTTCCTAACGTAACACTTTCATTAATCATTACCACTATCATAGCCAATCCTCATGTCTCAAGGATCCCTAATAATGACAAAATCTCATGTAATTTGATATATATTAGAATCTTCACAAAGCTAGGCTTATGCAAGTTATATTTGAGGCCATGCAAAGGCTAGAGTGTCATAGAATTTAAAGATTCCTCTACTCGTCCATGTGAACTATATATATATATATATATATATATATATATATATATATATATATATATATATATATATATATATATATATTAGTTTCCATGGTAGTAGGGAGAAATAAGAGGATCGTGAACATTTATTTCTTTGTAGTTTCTTGTGGAAACGTTTATAATGACATCCTTTGTGAATCAAGAAACATATAACCTAGATAAAAAGAGAAGGTGGTGAAATCAAAAATCACCAGAGCTCATGGAAGGAAAAAAAGGTTTATGAGAAAATAAAGTAAGTCTCTATTATAAGAAAAGCAAAAATTGTTTGAAAGACCAAAATAATCTTTATAGAGTAGATAAGATGGATAGATCAATGATCCAAAATGAGAGAAAATAGGAAGATAAAAAATAATGATCAAATATCACCTTGAAAATATAATGATACTTGAGTGCACTTGACCATCATAGGGGAAAGCGTCATGCCCTAACCTTTGAACCTAGGGCTACATGTAAAGAAAGGATGCAAAATGTATCAATGATGAGACTAGCATTTAATGTGTTTGTTCCATGAATACCTTCTACTTATCCATATAAAGATCCCGACATAGAGAACATGACCTCATTTCTTAAAAGGCTTCCTATATGCCATCCCACGACAAACCTTAGAGTTGGGGAAATTATTCTGGGCCAACCACATACCGATATGATATAAAGCCAATTGCCTTCCATTATATATAAATCACCATGGCACTCTAGGGTATGATTATGATCAAATTTCACTATACTCCTTTTAATTACTCATTAGCTCGAGCATCGTAGTGCTAACACTCCACCTATCAATTCTTCTCATATTTGGAGTTATTGGAAGGTTTACATCACCAATATGAGACTTTTGTCCGAGGTATGAATGTTGAAATTGAAGAGAGAGAAAGAGTTTTCGAATGGATATTGGGAATCGGCTATGGAAGTATTAAAGATGCTAATGACGAGATATCACATCCGATGCCACATGATATGTTGATTTCCAATTGGCGATCCAATTTCGATTATTGGAAAACACGATCTAAATCTATTGAACAATATGAATAATCAAGATTTTTTTCAAGAGAGAGCTATATTAGCCCTAAGAATACCATTATCGATGCCATAAATGATCATATGTTGGATTTAATACCCAGAGAATAAAAAACTTATTTGAGTTATGATTCTCCATGTAATGCTAAGTCAGACCTAGATGATGTGTATACTCCTAAATTTATGAACAACAATGTATCTTATGGACTACTAAATCACAAGTTAAGACTAAAAGTCGAGTCCTAATATTGAGAAATATTGATTAGTAGTTAAATTTGTGCAATGAGATCAGATTGATAATTACAAAAATAGAAAGATATGTCCCGAAGGTAAGATTATATCAGGTAACAATATTGATCAAAAGATTTTTATTCTAAGGTTATCATTGACTATAAACGATAGAAGAATCCCTTTTAAATTTCAACGTCGATAATTTCCATTGACCATATCATTTGATATGATTATCAACAAGAGTCAAGGTCAATCACTTAAATATGCAGGAATATATCTTCCCCAATCAATTTTCTCTCATAGACAATTATATGTTGCAGAGTTAAGAGTTACTTCAAAGAAATATTTAAAGATATTGATAACCGACAATGAAGTTGAATATACAAATATAATCGAAAACGCTCTACAAAACCGCTCTTTTATAATATTCATTCGTGGGTTGTTTAATTATTTGCAATATGTATATGAATTCATTTTAAAATATATGCTGTTATATTATTCCGTTTAAAATTATAAATTCAATCAATTGTAGTTAATTTTTTAGATTTTTGATAAAAAAATTAATTTAATTTATTAATATTTTTTTTAAACGATTTAATCCATTCTTAAGACATGGTTGTGGACCGTAATAAGGTGAGATGTATTAATCTATCCATCCCTTCCTCCTTAACTCTTCGCGCTGCTTCGAAAGCGTCTATTTCTTCTTTCCTAAGAAATAGCGTAACTAACGCGTTCTCAAAACAATACACAATTACACTTTTACCCCCAACATTCTCCCCCAATTATTTCCCCATTTCCATCACTAGATCATTTTCACTCTGTTTTTCATCCCATACTACTCCTTTTCCAGGAAAGTTTCTAATTTTCCTGGAATTTTATTTCTCATTCAACTCAAAACCCAATTTGAAAAAAAATAAAAAAATAATTTCGATTTTGTTCTGCATTCGTATTTCTTTCGATGGGACAAGGGCAATCGAAAAGCGAGTTGCTCTACCAGCAAGTCAGTTATGGGAATTCCGACGGAATCAAAGCGCTTCACAGAGACGGTGCAGGTCTCGAGGTATTAAGGGTTTGGTGATGATTTTGGATTTGGATCCATTTCATTTGATTGTTGATTATCGTGATTTTGTTGTTATTTGATGCAGTATATGGATAGAGAAGGAAAAACACCCTTGATTGTTGCTTGTATGAATCCTGAACTTTACAATATTGCTAAAACGTTGATTGAACTTGGAGCCAATGTCAATGCATACCGTCCTGGTATTGATAATAGTTCATCTGAATCACGACACTGACACATCGACACGTTAATTATTCTACTGTTATACTTAATTTTTATGGACAAGTATTGTATTGGAGATTGAAATTGAAAATTTTGACTACTTTTAGGACGTCATGCTGGGACTCCGTTGCATCATGCAGCTAAAAGGGTCTTGAGAGTATTGAAGTTACTTTTACATGGAGGTATGTCTGAGTGTTTATATATTAAAAATGGTTTGAATTTTAGAGACATGGATTTAATTTAATGTTCAACTTTGTAGCCAATCCTTTGGTGTTGAATGATGATTGTCAAACTGCTCTTGAGGTTGCTAGGGCTAAAGGAAATAGCAATGTTGTTCGGGCATTGGAGGTAGCGTTTAAACTTTTTGAATGTTATATTATACTTTTTAGATTCATTGAAGAATTAATGTATATTGACTATATGTAGTCCAGATACATGGATTCTTCAATGAATCTAAAAAGTAAACTTTTTCTTATATTAAGGACCCGGAGGGAGTATATCATTGTGTTGTTGTATGGAAGTATTGAAGTTGAATGGGATGACTGTTTTACCTTTCTTTTCTTTATCGTGATATTTAAGTTCTTTAAATGATGAGTACTGTTTTGCAGAGTCATTTATGCTTGTTCTCCGGTTGGTTGAGAGAGTTTCATGGACCTGGGTTTCTAGAAGTAGTAGCTCCTAATTTGGTCTCGAGGAAAGTGTACGTATCATGTGACATGTTGAATCATCTCAGTTCACTTCTGCATTTTCTATTTTATGGTTAATGTTTTATTTTTTTGGTAGATGATTGGCCTTGCATCCAAACTACTAGAAAAATATTTTGGAAAGGATCTTTTAGCTAAAACAGAAAGTGATTATGCTCATTGGTTAATCTTTTTTACAGTTGGGTGGTAGTTTTACCGGTAGGCTCCCGTGGTTTCACCATGCCTTACAAGTTGGAGCTTGCCGTATATTCCACTATGCAGGTAATCTGTAATTAGCAAATCATCTTTTCACATATCTCACAACACACATAAAATAATAATTTCATGTTCCACTGACTGGAAGAAGTTTGAACTAATGTGGGAAAATGTTAAACTATTACTGGGACATTGAAATGATTGTAGTTGCTAGGTTTTTTTTGCACTTAGTAAAACTAACTTATTAGAATTGAGTAGGTGCTTTTCATTTGTCTAGATATTATTCCCCTTTCATTATCTCTATTTATATCTCCACTCAAATCATATAATTAAATGAGCAGGATGCAAAACCGCGTACAGTTGTTCCTCTATGGAAGGCCAAATTAGAAGAACCAAGGCTCCGTCAGTCTGATCCGTCAGTGGCAATTAGTAATAAGACTACCAGTAATCTCTTATTCCTAGTTCTTTTTCTTTTCATTTGTCTCTTCATTTTTATGTTTTGGTAATTCATTTTGTCACAATCATTTTTCTGTTTTGGTCATTCATTTTGTCACAATCAGTTTTCTGTATTTAAGTCTTGTTATATCACTAGAACTAGAAATTAGGAGATATACTTGTGTATATTTAAGAGAAAAATTAATGGAGACAGGAGTAGAGAAAGATAAGGGAGATTGAGTTGAAATACTCTAGTCTGGGAGTTTAAAAACCTTAATTCATTTTTTTGTTTTTGTTTTTCAGATTTAATAGTAATACCATATCTTTTTAAAATTTTACTTAGGCCAGATTTCAATGATATTTTAAAAACTATGACACTAGTTGGAGAATGATAACTGCCTCACTTTTGCCTGCAGGCCAAAATTTTTAAGACAAGACTCCTTCAATCTATAATGCGGAATGTTACACTCTAACACACCCCAACACTTGTTTTACTCAAGGTTGTCAAAATCCCGAGTTTCGGGAAACTGGTGGACTCTATAAACTTGAGCATAAACTCTTGCAATACCTCAAATTCATTTAGAAAATATGTCCTAGTACCCAAGCATAATTTATATGATCTATAATCAATACTCAACCTAATAAAACAAAAAAAGAAATAAAGTGAAAACTCGTGTCAAAACTAGACCCAACTGTCAAACTATACTAGACTAAACAAAACACAGGATGAAAAACTAAAACCAGAATACATATAGTAGAATGAAGGAAAATCAATAAAAGTACACGGTGTAATCAATAAGCTATGTGTTTTGAGGTCTAAACCATGTGAATCTAAACTTTGAAAACCCTGGTATAATCTAGAGTTCACTGGCATTTGTTAGTTTACTTGAAATAGTGCAAGTTTGACAGAAAATGAGTTTATATGCAACGAAGTCTGTTTTGATCCTGGGATTATAAACTTGTTAAAGACTTTAACTTAGAGTTTGACAACTCTGGTTTTCCATACAGGAAATGCTTCTTTACTTATTGACTGACTTTGATTCTGTTGCATTTTCTCTGGCCCTTCCAGAAACACGTCTTAAATTTGGGCCTGCAAATGAAAACGACAGGCAACAACTTACATGGTTTTCTAATGCTTGCAAAGGAATACAGGTTTGTAACTTGCAATATATAATGATGTTATTCTGTGTTTTGTAGATGTAGAATCTCTTTTCTTAAAGTGTAGATGTAGATTCTGTTTTCTGTATTTTGTTTGACAGTTTCTATTTGGATTGCAATATTGTGCTTATTAACTGTATATGTAACAAAGAAGTTGATCCATACGGAGTACCATTCTTTAAAAGATAAAATTATTAAGACGAAGAGAATACGTGTTAGGATTTAAGCCCAAAAGGAGAGTCCAACCAAAAGACTAGTCCGTTAGGTGCGAGAGCATCATGGCTTAAGTATTACATTGAGCACTTTTATCTGCTCAATATGGGACTCCTAATATTGTCACACCCATGAAGAGCCGACGTCCATGGAAGCTTTCCCTCTATCGGCATTGACTTGGTGGTAGCCCTTTTCTCTTTGGAAGCTTTACTCATCTATTGGTATTCAGTTGTGAGTCTTAATCCAGCCTACAGGTAGACCTTTCCATAGTCCAACTCTCGACAAGAACACCAATTGTTAAGACTAAGCCTATGAGGATAGTCCAGCCCAGAAGACTAGTCCTGTAGGCGGGAGAGCCTCATGTTCTAAGTGCCACATTGAACACTTTTATCTACGTTATCTAGGGCTCTTAATAACCATACATGACAACGAATTTCGAGTATAAAAAAAATCCTCTTCAGTATAGAGCAAAAGCCACACAATGATAGTTCAGAGCTGCCAAATCCTCAACATATTTGCTAGGGAAACTCCATTAAAATGAAAATAAACAGAAACAAAGAATCTAATCTTATCCCATATCAGCTGTTGTGACAAAGAAATCTTAAATGTTTGAGTTACACAACCATATGCACAGAAATGTTGCATGGATTGCACATTACTACAAAATCTTACACTATTTTATTCTACTAAAAGTCCAAAACGTTTAAAATTAATCATAAAAAATTGGTATAGGGATCTAAGAAAAACTATACGCCGAACAATTAAGAACTTGGATCTAAATGGCCTGTCATTTGACAATTGACATGATTATGATTAGCATATTATGGCATTATTTGGCTCATGTACCTAATGCCATCTACTGGGAAAATATCATGGTGGCAAACAATGAAATATCAAAGAGAAACATCGAAAATATATGAGGAATTGATTATGAGCAAGTGCCATTATACACAACACAAATATTAGGGGGAAGAGCCTTTATGAATCTACATGGCATTGAATAATAGTTCTATTAAGCACCACATCTAAATAAAAGTTGACTTCTAGAGGGATTTTTAATTTTACCTTGATGGAAAGTAGCTCAAAGATCAATGAACAAGTTGGAAATTAGAAAAAAGATGTTGCCAAAAACAGCCTAGAAGTTTCAAAAGCTAATTGTAAGAAAGTGATACAAAGTTCTCAATGATAAGCTGCTGGATTTTATGTTCAAAAACAATTTGTAAATTAGCAAATAGCCTACTTCCTCACTGTGGCTGTGTTATGAAAGAGGGAGAGTAATCTGCAGTTTCTCAACAAAAATAACTTAAGCTGCCGTTGGTAGTTATTTAAAACCTATGTTGGGAAATTGGACTTTTTTCTTTATCATGAAAATGCTTGGGTGGCCAAAATACAATGTTCTTAAATTTTTTCTAGCATTTTGTTTGCTGCATTTGATGCTCAACAAATATAATCAGACGGGATTTCTTTTCTGTAAAAATCAGTATTTGATTTGCTTCATAACATCTACCAAGTCAGTTCAGTTTAAATGCAATTAATCATGGATGATTTCTCAGTCTCATTTTTCTCTCTGCATAAAACCAATAAATGGTGCAAACTTCTGATACCCTTCCCATTAAAATGTTAGTTTAGTCGATGTTTCCTCTGGCAGTTGACCTTGATTTCAATACCTACTCAAGTTGTCTTCAAAGCATATATCATGGCGTTTCCATTTTCTTTATTTTTTTTTTTTCTTGAAGTACATTTTTTGTATCCAATTTCTAATTGTTTATTTGCAAAATGATTAATATAAAAGGCTATGGCGATTTTTCTTTCATTTCACTCTAGTTATTTGCAACCCAAATTTTTTCTTACAAATGTTTGCATATAATAAATATATGATAGCCTGCTTGCTCACTGCATGATGTTCTAATCTTTGGATTTTTCCAGGTAAGTCCAGCATTTTGAATAATAATGTGGCTACTGTTCCACCAACAGCACCACCTGCTGCTGAAGACCCAGAGTTGGCTATGGCTATCCAAGCATCTATTCAGCATGCCAACCAGGAGAGGCCAAGCTTTCCTGATGCAAGTTCTTCCAACAGTGGAGCAAATGCAGTGCAAGGTTTTCTTGGTACACCAAATCCAAATCCAAATGCTAATGAGTTTGTACATGAGTCTGTTTCAGTTGACAATACTCAACATGTTCAGAACGATAGCAATGTCTCTTCTGGCCACACTGTCAGTGGTCTGGATGTCAATCCATCAGCTCCTCCATTTGCTGACGAGGTTCCATTTGATGGCCCGTTCAATATCCGTCAATTGATTTGAGCCCTGTTAATTTATTGTCTTCAGTAGTTGATAAGCTACCTAACGAAGAAGGAATGACTGTTGGAGGAAGTGGTTCAACGTCGTGATATGTTTAGATGCTCCAGCTGAAGGGGCATGCATACCATGTACATGTTGCTGGATGCATGTCTTGCTTGAATGAAGTTAAAACCAAGAAATGGGGTTGCCCTGTTTGTCGAGCTAAGATAGACCAGATCATAAAGCTATATCATGTTTGAAAGATGAAAATGCATATTCAGTTAAATTATGTTTTACAGCAAAAATTTCTACATCCCCCACAGGTTTTTTTTGTTGTGAATATGTTAATTTCATATGCTTCTTTCTATGTGCTTGTGAGTTCATATTATTCCTTGTAGTGAATTGTGAAACTGCTGTAAATAGGCCTTGAATACACTTAGATATTACTCGATTTTTGTTTAGTATCCAGTGAAAAAATTTGATCCCGGAGTACATGGGATCTGCATTACAACACTTAAAATTCATGTATACTATATAGTTTTACATTGAGCTCTGGTTAATTAATTGCAAAATATTTCTTGTTTTTTTCTGCTGCTTAAAATTTATACAGGGGATAGTTTTACATTGAGCTCTGGTTAATTAATTGCAAAATATTTCTTGTTTTTTTCTGCTGCTTAAAATTTATACAGGGGAGTTGTTCTTTCCACTCTTATGTGATCTCCTCCACCACTATGAAAAGACTCAAATGCCTCCAATATATTAAGAGATTCATCTTTGGACACCTTTTCTTTAATATACTCTCAGACGAAGCTTTTCATAGATGCGTCTCCGAATATGATCTGTTAGTTCAAAACAGGAACATGCATAAATAATGGTTGAATGGAAACCAAAATAAATTAACAAACGTTACTTAAATTTAACATTAGAACAATGGTTGAATGGAAAACC
>CM038797.1:97287335-97493783 GCA_021764765.1 Vicia sativa | reverse complement strand
AAAGAATGCAGAATGTCTCCAAGTAAAGTAGGTACAGGATTACGGGTAAGAAACAACTTGATGGCGTTCACATCTATGAATTGATCTGATTTAGGAAATAGAACCGAACCATAGATTAGCAAAGCCACAATGTCTTCAAATGCATGGAAACTCATAACTTTGAGAAATTCTCGGGCTTTCTTAATTAAGATCTTGGCAAGTAAACCCTTAACTCCACTTCTAGTTTCCCAATTGGCTTGATGTCACGGCGCTTAAGATGTAAGGCTGATGCAATGTCTTGTACCTAGGAACCTTTTCTAGACGGTGAATGGCATTTGATCAAGAATAGGTATCCCAGTAGCTTAGAGAACTCTTCAGCGTAGGAACTAGCGATAATTTGGGAATGTAAAGCAATGGTGTTTCGGATCAAAGAAGCTGGAATAGGACATGCATCATATCTTCTTCAAAGGAGATAACCAAATCAAGTAGATAACCATGTCTTTTGATGAGCCAGCATGGTGGGAATTTACGAAACCAATTCTTTGAGAGAAGGTATACCCATGAAGTTGATTCGGATAGTCTTTCTAGAAGCCATAATTCCTTACAAAAGCGAGCAAAGATAAATCCCTAGGTCCTTGAAATAGTTAGAAATGATATGCAATGCGATGATGTCATGATGTCATGTTTAGCACACACAAACAAGTCACACAATGAGCCTAGGTTTAAAGGCTTGCATGAGGTATAGGTGATTACCCACCAAAAGTTTGAGTTGGTTCATCTGTCCTATAATAGTAACGGTTCTAGGAATCTCATATCATTGATCTTTCTCGTAGGCGTTTATTTCAATCGACTACCAAGTGGTCGACCGAAAATATCCCAAAGTCGATCTTAATGGCGTAGCATCAGTATCGACCAACCTTAGTCGCACCAAAGCGGCCATCTCACTACCTTCTAATGGCCAAGATGGGTCAATTAAGGTTCTAAAAGTTTAGTTAGTGCTTGATGACACCACGAAGCCAAATACTATCCTCAACTTGGAAATAAAGAGTATCGGGACATCAAAGTGTCACACTAACGTAGCCATCATGTTGACCGTTTCGATATCGTCTAGCAGTCGCGACGATTATTGCTACTTACCTAAAAGAAACCCGGATCCGGTGTAGGATCCCCACAAATATAATACCCAAGCAACCCTTAAAGATAAAGCAAGCAAATCAAACGAGAAAGCAATAAAGGTGATCTAGAAATCCCTAAGGCATTCTCTCTTTAGGGTGTCTCCCCGGCAGAGTCGCCAGTTCTATAACACGGTGAACTGACTTTGTAGAATTTTGTATCGCAAATGTGCGGATAGCAAGAGTCGCCACCGACTTTTCTTTTATCCAATTAAGGGAAGGTAAAAAGTACAGAAAAAGACCTTCGTTAGATTCTGAGTAACGGAGAAGGTTATGAAAAGGGAAGGTATTAGCACCCCTTTCCATCTGTAGTTATCTACGGGCTCTTAGTTGCTCTTAGATCACTTTAAAAATGTGTTTTCTGTGTGTTTGACAAAATTGTTTTGAAAAGGCATTTCGTTTTGACTTTGGAATGATTCATGTAGGAATGTATACAAAGTATTCGGAAATGTTTCATTTTGAAAAGAGTTTGAATTTTGACAAAAGTGTGAGGTGTGAAAAGTATTTGATTGAGCAAGCAACTAAAAGTCTTATTACCTACTCAGAATGGTCGTTTTCGTGTTATTTTACGTTCCTTTAGAATAGCGTTATCCATACCATTAGTTGGTAGGTAACTCTATTTGTTGGATGTAAGTGGGACATTCGAAGGGACATCGTATGGTCAAAGAAGGCAACTTGTAGGAAGTATCCTAGCACATTCGAAGGGACTATCATCATTTTTCGTAGGCGACAATCGAGGGTCAAGATCATGTATTCGGAGGCGACATCGTAGGTCTTATGATCTTTGTATCGAAGGGACTATGATGATTTGTTTTGAAGGCGACATTGCTAGAATACCTCTACGTTCGAGGGACTTGACCATTTGTAATCGTAAGGCAACGAGAGAGAATTACCCTAAGGGGTGCATGTGTGAAAGAGTGTGTTGATTCAGATACATGTTATCTTGAAAATTAGAGTGAGCTATGTTGATTTTAATCTTGCCATACACGCCTAATTACTAACAGTTTATAGGGTGCGGAAATTAAATTGCGGAAAGATAAATCCTACGCTATTACATGGCTTTGCGATACATAATTGAAAAGTCGGAAAATAAAAGTCTAATTAAACTATTACATCCATAAGCAATTACATAATATGAAAAGAAAACGATAAAAATTGTCGAAACGAGATAACACAGAGCAGATGGAAAATCGGAAATACGAGAAAATCGAATAAGAGGAAAATGTTAGTAAAAATAATAATTTTTGAATGAGAAAAATGTTTCATGCTGGAAATAACATTAATATGCTAAAATAATTTTTTGGGATTTTTTGGAGTTAATTTTGATCATGCATAAATTTCCCAGCCGAGATATAAGACCGGAGGAGGGTTTGTAGACATCCGGGATGGATCTCGGACGTAACTATGAGGCAGCTTATCGACATAGTTCCCGAAATCGGATAAGAGAAGGTCAACCGGGACATGACCGGACCTCTATCCGGGCTAGGAGGGTTGGATTGATCTCTATTACGGTATTTATGGGTCGGTTACGGACGTTACGAATCATTAAGTAACGGTTTCATGTATTAAATTGACGGTTGCATCATTATGATCATTAGTGATGGCAATGCTATAAAAAGAGGCCTTAGGGCCATGGGAAAGGGATCATTCTCTCATTCCCTCTCTAAACTACACACTAAAGGGGAATATCTATTCCATCTATAAGGGCTCCCAACAGCGGGGTAAGCTAGACCGGTAGCTTGGAGGCCATGCGTCCTTCGTATGAGCCTCCGAATCCCTTAAGATCATATATATAGTTTTTCCTGCAAGAACATTGGCGCCCACCGTGGGGCCTGGTAAAACTTTCCCGGGCCACACATGTTATTCCTAAACAATCCTGTTCCATCTGGGTGACTGACGCTACACCCATAACCTTGCCTAGAAATTTCGTTCCGGGTTCGAAATTGAAACATTGTTATAAGTAGCATGGCTATACAGTATCAGTATTATGTCTACATAATATATTTATTGATGGATAACCATAATATATCTTGCTTCGATATTTGGTTTCAGCGTTAAGTCCAAGGGAGGAGAATGAGGCCTCAGATACGTTTCCTTGACGGAAAGACTAGACGGCGACCATCTCTATGTCAATCGATACCTCCGCCACTCCCAGAAGGAACCCAGTTTGACATCGTCGTCCGTCGATGATCCCCTCCTTCTAGTGTTATTCATCTCCGGCTCACATGCGCGATCAGGGAAGTCGCTCAAATCCGGGTTTCCGTTCGGGGCAATACTCATTTGAAGTTACCCATTTTACTTCATATGGGTCCGATCAGCCATTCCATCCTCGTGGCAACTCTCGATGAAGACATCCGGTCGGAGATAACGAGCCAATATGGGCGGATCAATGAGTCCGACATCGCAGTTAAAGATGCTATTGGTGTTGATATGCTACATCAACGCAGATCCCTCGATCGATCCACTGCGTTGCATGCGCCGACATGGTACTCGGTCTTAGTCGCTGTTATAATTTTGTTCAGGAAATGTTAAGCGGTTAGCTATGCACTCAATAAGGGCATTGGTGGCACTCGATTTGGATCGCCGTCACATAGCTAGTCAGACTACGGCGTATGCATCGTCATTAAAAGATAAGTATTTGCATACCATATTAGTAACCATGATCAATTCTCGTTTGTAGTATCATCCGATATGTGTGTCATAGTTAAAGTTTGATGATAACATTACGTAGCGTGTGTGAGCGCTAATTGCTGTCGGTTACATAGTGATTTTAATAACAAGATAATTGCTTGTCGGTTACATAGTTGTGATTACGATAGCAAGATAATCCTCTGCTAAGTGGCTCTTGACAATTTCTATTTTTCATTGTTATGATAATCAAATGCTCGACACAGTGCTGACTCTTATTCTGATACATGAACATAAACCGAAATTATAATAGTGCATTGTTGTGGTGACTCTTATGTAACTTTATTGTCATGTGCTTAAATATTACGGGAAAAAGGCATCTGTTATAGATACTCGATTACATTTAGTGTTTATTGAAAGTTGTATCACCCTTATCGGTTCCAGACATGGTTTGAGAGCAGCATACGCCGACATCAAAAGGGTCTTATACACGATGTGCAACCAGAAATGTGCCACTGATAGATTTAAATGGCAGACATATATCATGTAGATGCGCGAGCAACATGTTGTGAATCAATGGATCCCGCCACTGCGCGAGCCAAGCCAACATACCGGATCTCAGAGCGGCGAGTTTATGCCTACCCCAGGGAGAGGACCTGAATGTCTTCAGTAATCTATCATGCGGTATCATGAAAAGATAAGTTTCTCATTGATTAATTGGTTCTAAATTTTGCACTTGTTCTGATGCTTTGAAGGAATAATTGTGGTAACGCACATAGTCAATATATTTTGGTCATGCTATAAGAAGTAAGATGAGTATGTGGCATACAGTTTGCATCAATCGAAAGCCACACACCAGGGGCAAACACTACATATGTTGCTCCAACCCGGCATGTTGAAAGCTTGACACAGGTTAGGAATCGGAGGGTCTCTTAATTGCTCTAAAAAAAAAAGATGTCTGGGACGGGAAGAATGTTCGAAAATGCTAAAGCTATCAAGCTCAGGTGGCCACGCCTAATAAACTTGGAGGTCCTCATAGCTCGGTGACCCTCTCAATCGAACCTATCCGGAATACTACCAGAACGCTGGTGTCGGTTGAATCATTAATGATGACAGGGATAAGTGAAGCAGTTCTCTAATGTTACGATGTTGTTAAAACTGCAATAAACCGGTGGTTCCTTATCTTCATCGGCATGCTTCAAAGTTACATACCTCAAACGACATCAATGGCGATTTGAATTCATACCATGATGAATTGAATGAACATCGCCCATTCTTCATGCGATTAAGTAAAAAGATAAGTTCATTCACTTCTTTGTTATTCCCTTATTCATCTTCAGTTTATACATTAAGAACAATTACTTTACACTATGCTTAAAAAATGACTGATGCAAGGTTATAACAAACTATCAGACATGGATTACTCATTATTGTCAAAAGTCGTTAAAGCCGTTAGCATTTGTTATTAAGATCCATGGCCATTGAATGACTATAGAGTTGTTACGAAATACATGTTTTCCGCCGTTACGAAATGGGCTATTAAGAGGATAATCAATTATTATTAACTTTACTTACTATTTTCAAATTACTAATTTCTCAGACAGAAAATGTTGATAGTAATGCTATATACATAGAGAATGGTACAAAAATGCACTGAGATAACATCCTGATAAGTGCTGTGCAGGCCTCAAATTGTTGTGTGACGAGCAAAGGTCTCGGCACAGTTGATGAGTGACGAATCAGATCGGGGCAGCACCATCCTCCGCATATTCAATCATAACTCGACGGTCCGAGTAGTCGCAACAATCAAAAGCTAAGTGATTTGAAAGCTTTACTTTAGTTGTTTATTGTTTATCGTTGGACATGTTAAAACGCGTGTATTGTAAAATCTTAGTGCTGGCATATCCTTGCTTTGACCTTGCTGTGAAAAAAGAAGTTAATTCCTTTTTGTTTGACAGATGCCGACAGGGCATAAAATCCTCAAACAGCGCACATTGGTGCTCACAAAGTGCCGCCTATGCATATTGGAAGCAATAGCTTTTACACTGAGTCCAACTGTTAGTATTAGATTGCTCTTTGCTTGGAAAAAAAAGTGTCGACAAGTCCAGCGTCCGAAACCATGATGTCATGTTGCTTAAGGATAAGTTATTCTTATATGACTTGTTAAACGCGTAGCTATTGTTTATTCTTTGTTATTACTGTTTTATAACCAAAGTGATTATGGCTTACTGTTTGGATTCTTATTTTTTGACATCTTCATGTTAATCCAAAAGCAACTAACAGTAGGTCATCATTTTGTATGAGTTACAATTGGAAACATCTACATGTTGTTTTATAACCAAAGATAAGTAAATTCTAAACATATGAAATGTCGATACTGTTAGAAGGGCTGGTCATGTGTAGCTCATGAATATAAAGTTTGGTGAATCGTTCATACATGCTAGAATAAAGGAAAAAATTAGTAATCTTTATTTTGAATAATTAAACAATCTTTTGTCATAAACTAATGCTTGCTTTGATTGTTGATACTTTGGCCGGCAGCAATTGTAGTAGGTTTCGAAATACAGACAAAATCATAGTATGGATAAAATCCGTGATCCAACATAAAATGTGGGCGGGGCGAGGAGAAATCTCTTCAAAACCTTTGGAAGTGAAGAGCGGTTGCTTAACGATGGAATCATTCAAAATATTGGAAACTTTCTTCCTAAATTAATGTGGAAAGCATTCTATTAGTTTGTTTTATTTCCGAGTCTATGGCATGGTTCGAAGCAAAAGACGGTCTACAAGCATAGCACTAGAAAGAATTGCCGGGGTGGATGTATCCAAGTTTATGATTTAAGCATTATTGAGCGAGTTAATATCTATGTTGTTCAGAGATAAGATGTCGTCCTTATCCCCTGCGTGGACGGGAGACATTTTTGTTAATATCAAAATTAGGAAGGATCCGAACAATATGTAGAATATAAGCAAAGCACTTAGCGTAAGTATTCGAGGAGCGAAACGACAAAACTGAGTCCTCCTTGATAAGGATGGCTTGGTACCAAAGCACTTCATCTTTTTCAACAAAGACTAAAGCACTTGGGGGGCTCGTATAACCATCCCGATCAAAAATGATAGAAGAAAAGACAGCAGAAAGCCGGGTAGATTGAATTGTTGAAATTTTGTAAAAAGTTACAATATTGTTTAGAATACTCTTATGTAAAGGTGTCGTCTTACTCTCCTGTGTGGGCGAAGAGACATCTTGGAATTAATTATAGTTTGTAAAAACTAAATAGGATGTAATGGATAAAAGTGCTCTGCACCACAAGACTCGGATATGGCGGGAATCAAAGCATTGGCGACGTACTGCTAAGCTCGGTCTATGATCGTCTTTCAGTCACGGAAAGGCTCTGTTCCTATGCGGAATACTCCTTGGTCAACCTCGCTTGAGGCTCTGAACCCATTGGCGACGTACTTTGCTAAGCTCGGTCTATGATCGTCTTTCGATCACGGAAGGCTCATTCTATCTGGAATACTCCTTGGTCAACCTCGCTTGAGGCTCTGAACCCATTGGCGACGTACTGCTAAGCTCGGTCTATGATCGTCTTTCAGTCACGGAAAGGCTCTGTTCCTATGCGGAATACTCCTTGGTCAACCTCGCTTGAGGCTCTGAACCCATTGGCGACGTACTGCTAAGCTCGGTCTATGATCGTCTTTCAGTCACGGAAAGGCTCTGTTCCTATGCGGAATACTCCTTGGTCAACCTCGCTTGAGGCTCTGAACCCATTGGCGACGTACTGCTAAGCTCGGTCTATGACCGTCTTTCAGTCACGGAAAGGCTTTGTTCCTATGCGGAATACCCCTGGTCAACCTCGGTTGGGCTCTGAATCCGTCTCGGATCATCCCTATAGAGGCTCTGAACCTCAAAAGCTCTTTTCCTACGCGGAACAACCTTCCGGTCAAACTCGGTTGGGCTCTGAATCCGTCTCGGATCATCCTTATGGAGGTTCTGAACCTTGAAGGCTCTATATCTAACACGTAAAAGCGGTAAAAAACTGAAGTGGTGTCATGAACAATTGTTATGTGCTTGGAAAAGCCAATATAGCCTGCTTGATGCATCATGCGACTTGGGGGCTGGTCTAGTCTTACTACCAATAGCAGAGCAAAATTGAGCCAGTCGGACTAAAAACGAGTGTTATGCTTGGTTTAAACTGGAGTATCGATTCAGCGACGAGGATAGGAATACATTGACGTTGTGAAAAAATGTTTGCTACGCCCTATGGCTTGGGGGATAGTAGCATAACATAAAAGCGTTCACGAGCAACCTTAAAAGCCACAATACGTACGGGCATGTAAAGCGAAGGACCTTAATTGGATTCGTCAAAACATTTTCATCAAAGCCTTGACTCAAGATACTGGGGACTAGTGCATCTATATATCTTACTACTCGAGCCGAGATGTGAGGTCGAAGAATTTTTATCCGGCCATGCGTCACGGGATCCGGCCGGGCTAAAAGCAGCGTTCTGTTGGAGTGTCGATTCGGACGTCGCAACATTTAAAACCTCAAAAAAAAAGCGAAGAATGGTAAAACATGTGGTATTGGAGGACCGGCGGGTCAAAGTTTATGTTTCTATTAAAATCGAGCATAAGGCTTCAAGGTCTAGAAACCATATGCTCGGGGCTTATGATCATGCATAAATTTCCCGAGAGATATAAGACGGAGGAGGTTTGTAGACATCAGGATGGATCTCGGTTGTGGCTATGAGACGCTTATCCGACATAGTTCCCGAAATTCGGATAAGAGACCGGGTCAACCCCGGGACATGACCCGGACCTCTATCCGGGCTAGGAGGGTTGGATTGATCTCTATTACGGTATTTATGGGTCGGTTACAGACGTTACGAATCATTAAGTAACGGTTTCATGTATTAAATTGACGGTTGCATCATTATGATCATTAGTGATGGCAATGCTATAAAAAGAGGCCTTAGGGCCATGGGAAAGGGATCATTCTCTCATTCCCTCTCTAAACTACACACTAAAGGGGAATATCTATTCCATCTATAAGGGCTCCCAACAGCGGGGTAAGCTAGACCGGTAGCTTGGAGGCCATGCGTCCTTCATATGAGCCTCCGAATCCCTTAAGATCATATATATAGTTTTTCCTGCAAGAACAAATTTAATAATTAAAAATCAATTAAAAGTGATTTAAATGATAAAATTGAAATTAAATTAAATATGCATGCCAAAATAATATTTTTAATTTTATAAATTAAATAAACATTTTCTGAAAATAATGCAAAAAAAAGAAAAATATTTTTGGTGTTTTTTAATGCATGATAAAAATTATGGAAGATAAATTAAAATGGATGAAAATATTAAAAGAAAATAAAAAAATATGAAAATAGTTGAAAATATGAAGTTTGTGAAAAAGGAAAATAGAACCGGTCCTGGTGTGGCTCGAACTCATGACCTCTTGGAGAATCTTCTTAAAACAATGCCTTAACCACTGCGCCATGATGCTTTTTGTGTTTAGAAAGCTGGAATTAATTGTTTTTGAACGTACGCGTGTCATGGATTTGAATCAAACACGATCAAGGCCCGATCAACTACGAATGGACGAATCAGTTGAGTCATCACGCCACACCCACGGTCAACGGTCAGCGACCGAGCCCTAGCTCGGTCGTCTTCTCGATGAGCATCAACACGAAAAACTGTAAATGCATCGTTTAAAGCAAAACAAGTGCCCGGATCGACTAATTCGACCCTTGATCACGATAGTGAGGTCCTTTTGCGAAGCGACACGGATCCGAGTTTGAATCCTCTGACTCTTGGAACCCTCATAATGGCGGTATGAGTTTTACGTGAAACCTCACATGTAGCATGTCTGATGACTGACTTTTTAGTTTTGTATCGCAAATGTGCGGATAGCAAGAGTCGCCACCGACTTTTATTTTTATCAATTAAGGGAAGGTAAAAGTACAGAAAAAGACCTTCGTTAGATTACGAGTAAGGGAGAAGGTTATGAAAAGGAAGGTATTAGCACCCTTTCCATCCATAGTTATCTCACGGCTCTTAGTTGCTCTAGATCACTTTAAAATTGTGCTACGTGTGTTTGACAAAATGTTTTGAAAAGGCATTTCGCTTTGACTTTGTAATGATTCATGTAGGAATGTATACAAAGTGTTAGAAATGTTTGTTTTGAAAAGAGTTTGAACTTTGACAAAAGTGTGAGGTGTGAAAAGCATTTTGATAGAGCAAGCAACTAAAAGTCTTATTACCTACTCAGAATTGGTCGTTTTCGTGTTATTTTACGTTCCTTTAGAATAGTGCTATCCATACCATTAGTTGGTGGTAACTCCATTCGTTGGATGTAAGCGGGACATTCGAAGGGACATCGGATGGTCATCGAAGGCAACTTGTAGGAAGTATCCTAGCACATTCGAAGGGACTATCATCATTTTCGTGGCGACAGAGTCAAGATCATGTATTCGGAGGCGACATCGTGGGTCTATGATCTTTGTATCGAAGGGACTATGATGATTTGTTTGAAGGCAACGGTGCTAGAATACCTCTACGTTCGAGGGACATGGCCATTTTGAATTCGTAAGGCAACGAGAGAGAATTACCCTAAGGGGTGCATGTGTGAAAAGAATGTGTTGATTCAGATATTTTATCTTGAAAATTAGTGAGCTATGCTGATTATTAGTCTTGCCATACACGCCTAGTTACTAGCAATTTATAGGGTGCAAAAATTAAAAATGCGGAATGTAAAGATGCGGAAAGGTAAATGTCCTACGCTATTACATGGCTTTGGGGCAGATACATAATTTAAACTTGCGGAAAATAAAAACCTAGTTTAAACTATTACATCCCATAAACAGTTACATAATTGGAAAAGAATGAAAACGGTAAAGCGTCAAGCGGAATAACCTGTGAAACGATAAGAGAAATCGGAAAATATGATGAAATCGAAATAGGAGAAAATGTTAGAAAAAATGCAAATTTTTAATTGGAAAAAATATGACATGCTGGAAATAATATAAATATGCTAAAATAATTTTTTGGGATTTTTTAGATGCAATTTAATAATTAAAAATGAATTAAAAGTGATTTAAATGCAAAATTATGAATAAAAATAAATATGCATGCAAAATTATATTTTTTAATTTATTAAATTAAATAAATATTTTCTGGAAATAATGTAAAAAGAAAAATAATTTTTGATGGTTTTTCAATGCAGAATTAAAATTATGAAAAGAATTAAAATTAAATGGAAAATGTTAAAAAATATGAAAATATGAAAATATGAAGAAAATATGAAAGTTTGTAAAAGAAAAGCAAATCGATCTTGGAAGGATCGAACTCGTGACATGGAGAGTATCTTTGCTTGCAGCGCCTTACCACTAGGCCAACGTGTCTTAGGTGTCATGGAAACCCAAGCGATGGTTTATCAATGATTCGTGTCTGGACTTTTGAAATTCAACGATCGGGTGGGTCCAGTTTGAGCGAATGGACAAATCAGAAGCCTCCTTCGCGCCACGCATGCCTCCATCGGTCCACGCCAGTCAACAACGCCGGAGCCCTAGCTCCGGTCGTCTTCTCCGGCGACCACAATTCTGGAATCTGCAAAAATAACACGAATAAATAGAAAAGGATATACCCCTAATTGGATGGTGCGAATTCAATGGTGTGGTTCTCTTGCCCTAAATCGTCCTGGATTTTCAGTTTCGAAGAAAATAGTTCATCGAACCCTAGCCATGGCAACGTATGATTTATGCGTGTATGCTTGCATGAGATGCATCATTCCTGATCTATTGAGTGTCTGAGTTCATTCAAACACATAAGCGTTAATAGCATGAAATAAGAAATTCGATTTTCAAGTTTTACCAAATCGAACAAGTTGTATGGGCGATCGGGTTGTAGCCGTGTAATGGATGGTTTTGAACCACAGGAACCTCGAGAACAATGGAAGGCTTAGAACTCCTTGAAACTGGCTGGATTTTGAAATTCGAATTTCACAAGTTTCTTGAAATTTTTTGCAAGAATAAGGGTTTGGCTTGAGCTAGGGTTTCGTCCTTGTGGCTGTATGCATTGCTTGGTATTTATAGAAGAGATTTGGAAAGAAAAAAGAGTGAAAAAAGATTCATCCATCAATGTGCAATATTTTTCCATTTAAAATAAATCAAATCTTTGAAAAAATTGATTTTCTCATGAATGCAAAGGCTAGCACGAATTTGGTATGAATTATGGGCTATCTTGGACCTCAAGGAAGATATAAATCCATTCCTTTTGAAAAAAATATATTATTTTCATATTTTATATAATTTATTTTTGAATTAAATGTTATAAAATTCAAAGATAAATCATAAAAATAGAAAATCACCATGGCCAAGCATTTATGGGTCAAAAATAATGTCATGAACAAGTTTGGACCAAAAGATTTTAGGCCCATTTGGAAAATTTTGCATTTTGACCAAAATGTCCTTTTGTGCAATTGTCCAAAATTGCCCAACTTCTGAATAGTGTATCTTGCCCAATTTTCCACATTTTTGAGTGTTCTTGGACTTTTTGAAAAGCTCTAAGAGTCCTCTAAACAACCTTTTTGGTCTCATCTCAATTGGAGTTTCCATGCTCAATATATCTTCAAAACAAAAAGTTGACTTTTGTTGACTTTGAAAATGACACAGTAATGTTTTGAGCCATACCTCTCAAATGAAGCATTTTTGGACATTCTTTTGAGACATGAAGTTGTAGAGAATTGAATTTCCTTCAAAACAAGAGGTGGTGGAAAAATTTCTGAGAAAGTATGAAGAAGTTATGATCAGTAAAAGTCCAGTTGACTTTTTATCTAGAAACCCTAATTTAGAAAGTTTGACTTTTGAGCAAATCTTGAGTTTTCTTGATGAATCATGATCAACCCTTGATCAAATGATGAATGTAACTTCAAAATGAGGATGTTGACCAAAAATTATGAAGTTTGACTGTATGTTGACCACAGTTGACTTTTTGTCCAATACAACTGATTTTCAACCATCTGAGCAATTGTCTGAGGAAACTTGACTTGTAAGGCTTGAAACTTGACATGGTGTCATACCCCAAAATTTGCCCTCCATCTACTCAAGAAATTTCATACATCCATACTCAAGGACTCCTCAAGAGTTGATCAGACAAACTCTCTCCTAGACAACCAACCCAAACTAGGGTTTGATATCTCTCAAGTCAAGATGGATTTCCAACATCTCCAATGGCCTTCATGCCTCCTCATATGCCTCAAAGATTCTCCATGTCAAGTTTCAAGCCTCACAAGTCAAGTTTCCTCAGACAATTGCTCAGATGGTTGAAAATCGGGTGTATTGGACAAAAAGTCAACTGTGGTCAACATGCAGTCAAAACTTCTGATTTTTGGTCAACATCCTCATTTTGAAGTTACATTCATCATTTGATCAAGGGTTGATCATGATTCATCAAGAAAACTCAAGATTTGCCCAAAAGTCAAACTTTCTAAATTAGGGTTTAGATGAAAAGTCAAGCTGAACTTTGTTGGTCATAACTTTCTCATACTTTCTCGAAATTTCCCACCAAAGCTCATTTTGAAGGAAATTCAATTCTCTACAACTTCATGTCTCACAAGAATGTCCAAAAATGCTTCATTTGAGAGGTATAGCTCAAAACATTACAGTCATTTTCAAAGTCAACAAAAGTCAACTTTTGTTTTGAAGATATTTTGAGCATGGTAACTCAATTGAGATGAGACCAAAGACATTGGTTAGAAGACTCTTAGAGCTTTCAAAAGTCCAAGAACTCTCAAAAATGTGGAAAATTGAGCAAGATACACTATTCGAAGTTGGGCGATTTTGAACATTGCACAAAAGGACATTTGGTCAAAATGCAAAATTTTCCAAATGGGCCTACAATCTTTTGATCCAAACTTGTTCATAATGATATTCTTGACCCATAAATGCTTGGCATTGGTAATTTTCTATTTTCGTGGTTTATATTTGAATTTTACAACATTTAATTCAAAAATAAATTATGTAAAATATGAAAATTAAGTTATTTTCAATTAAGTTGGATTATATCTCTCTTAATGTCCAAGAAAGCCCACACCATTTACCAAATTCGTGCAAGCCATGGCATTGATGAGAAAATCATATTTTCTTCAAAATTTGATTTGATTTTCAAAGAGAATATTTGCACATTCAATTTCCAATCTTTTTCCTTGTTTTCTCTTCAAAAACTCTATAAATACCAAGCAATGCGGCAATACAAAGGAAAACCCTAGCTCAAGCCAAACCCTTATTTTGTCAAAATTTTCCAAGAAACTTGAGAATTTCGAATTTCAAAATCCAGCCACTTTCAGTCCAAACCAACCACCCCATTGTCTTCAGGAGGTAAGTTTGAGTAAGTACACACTCATGCCATGGTTTAAAACAAGCCGGATCGATGCATACATGATCATACATATTCAAAACTTTTGATTTTTGCATTTTATTCATCTGCGCGTTTTAATCAATTCTAATGTTTTTATTGTGTTCATGAGGCTTTATATGATTGATCTGGGTCATCGTTGCATAACTTTCACGTAGAAATCCCAGGATGCCATGGTTAGGGCTCGAGGCTGTTGGTTGGCCAGTCAATACAAGCCGTTTCAAAACAGACACTTCCATTGAATTGGAAGGGTCGAAATAGGGACATGACCCTTCTTTTGCTTTTAAATTTCGTATTTTGCGAGTTCGATCGTGCCCACGAAGGCGGCGGAGCTAGGGCTCCGGCGTCGTCGAACGTGTTGACTCCGGCGAGGGCGTGCGTGGCGTTATGGCGCTTCCTGATTCGTCCGTTCCATCCAGGGACCCCTGATTGTGCTTTGACTTATCCAGCGGCGCGTGTCATCTCATGATCATCCGTTTGGTTCCTTGACAACAAGCGGTGGCGTAGTGGTAAAGCATCCTTGTTCGGGATGCTTCCCCATGTCCTGAGTTCGAATCCTGCTTGCACCGGTTTCACTTTTCTTTTCTCAAACTTTCACTTTTCAATATTTCTTCATATTTTCTTTATTTTTAATATTTTTGCATTGTTTTAATTAATTTCACATTTTTATTCTGCATTAAAAAAAACTCATCAAAAATTAATTTTCTTTTTGCATTTATTTTCTGAAAATGTTTATTTAATTTAATAAATTAAAAAATATAATTTTTGCATGCATATTTATTTTATTTTTATTTTAGCATTTAAATCATTATAAATTGCATTTTAATTATTAAATCTGTTCCAAAAAATCCCAAAAAATTATTTTAATATATTTATGTTATTTCCAGCATATATTAATTTTCTCATATCTAAAATTGCATTTTTTCTAACATTTTCTCTTATTTCAATTTCATCATATTTCCCGATTTTCCCATTCTTTCACAGGTTGCTCCGATTCGGACGTTTTTTTTATCATTTGCTTTTTTCCAATAATGTAACTGCTCATGGGATGTAATAGTTTAAATTAGGCTTTTATTTTCTGCAAGTTTAAATTATGTATACCAAAGCCATGTAATAGCGTAGGTTTATTTTCCGCACCTTTACATTCCGCATTTTACTTTCCGCACCCTTATCAATTGCTAGTAATTAGGCGTGTATGGCAAGATAATAATGAACATAGCTCACACTAATTTCAAGATAAAATATCTGAATTTGACACACTTCTCTCACACACGCACCCCTTAGGGTAATTCTCTCTCGATGCCTTTCGATTCAAAATGGTCATGTCCCTCGAGCGTGAGGTATTCTAGCACCGTTGCCTTCCAAACAAATCATCATAGTCCCTTCGATACAAAGATCATAGACCCACGATGTCGCCTCCGAATACATGATCTTGACCCTCGATTGTCGCCTACGAAAAATGATGATAGTCCTTGAATGTGCTAGGATACTTCCTAAGTTGCCTTCTATGACCATCCGATGTCCCTTCGAATGTCCGTTTACATCCAGAATGGAGCTACCTACTAACTAATGGTATGGCTAGCGCTATTCTAAAGGAATGTAGAAGTACAACAAAACGACCAATTAAGTGGGTAAATAAGTCTCTTAGTTGCTTGCTCTATCAAATGCTTTTCACACCACACACTTTTCAAAGTTCAAATTCTTTTCAAAACAAAACATTTCCGAACACTTTGTATACACTCCTACATGAGTCATTACAAAGTCAAAGCGAAATGCCTTTTCAAAACATTTTTGTCAAACACACAGAAAGCAATTTTAAAAGTTATCTAAGAGCAACTAAGAGCCCGTAGAATAAACTGCGGATGGAAAGGGGTGCTAATACCTTCCCTTTTCATAACCATTCTCCCGAACTCAGAATCTAACGAAGGTCTTTTTCTGTTACTTTTACCTTCCCTTAATTGGATAAAAATAAAAGTCGGTGGCGACTCTTGCTATCCGCACATTTGGATACAAAATCCTACAAAGTCGAGTTCACCGTGTTCTGAGCGCGACTCTGTGGGAAGGTTACCCTAAAAGAGAGAATTGCCTTAGGAATTTCTTGATAACCTTTATTGCTTTTTGTTTGACTTGTATGCTTTATCTTTAAGGGTTGCTTGGGTATTATATTGTTGGGGGATCCTACACCCGGATCCGGGTTTCCTTTTAGGTAAGTAGCATTAGATCATCGCGACCGTTAGACGTATAACTGCACGGTCAACATGATGGCTACGTTAGCGTGACACTTTGGTTGCCCCGATACTCTTCATTCCCAAGTTGAAGAAAGTATTTGGCTTCTGCGTGGTGTCATCAAGCGCTAACTAAACTTTTAGAACCTTAATTGACCCATCTTAGCCATTAGAAGGTAGTGAGATGACCGGCTTTGGTGTAGACCGAGGTTGGTTGATACTCGATGCTACGCTCATTGAGATCAGACTTTTGGGACATTTTCGATCGACCACTTGGCCGTCGTATTGAAATAAGCGCCTACGAAAAAGATCGATGATGTGAGATTCCTAGAACCCGGTTACTATTATAGGACAGGATGAACCAACTCAAACTTTTGGTGGGGTAATCACCTATACCTCATGCAAGCCTTAACCCTAGGCTCATTGTGTGAATTGCTTGTGTATGCTAAACATGACATCATGACATCATTCGCATTGCATATCATTTCTAACTATTTCAAGGACCTAGGGATTTATCTTTGCTCTGTTTTGTAGGGATTATGGCTTCTAGGAAGGCTATCCGAATCAACTTCATGGGTATCCCTTCTCAACTCAAAGAATTGGTTTCAAAAATTCCCGACCATGCTCAGTTCATCAAAAGACATGGTTATCTGCTTGATTTGGTTATCTCCGGTTTTGAAGAAGATATGATGCATGTCCTATTCCAGTTCTTCGACCCGAAACTCCATTGCTTTATGTTTCCAGATTATCAGTTGGTTCCTACCTTGGAAGAATTCTCTAAGCTACTTGGGATACCTATTCTCGACCAAATGCCATTCACCGGTTTAGAAAAGGTCCCTAAGTTCGAAGACATTGCATCCGCCTTACACCTTAAGCGCTCAGACATTGAAGCCAATTGGGAAACTAGAAGTGGAGTTAAGGGTTTACTTTCCAAGTTCTTAATCAAGAAAGCCCGAGAATTCCTCAAAGTTATGAGTTTCCATGCATTTGAGAACATTGTGGCCTTGCTAATTTATGGTTTGGTTCTATTTTCTAACTCGGATCAATTCATAGATGTCAATGCCATCAAGTTGTTTCTTACCCGCAATCCAGTGCCTACCTTACTTGGAGACATCCTGCATTCTCTCCACACTCGTACTACTAAGCGACAAGGAACTCTCATGTGTTGTATACCGTTACTTTCAAGGTGGTTTATTTCGCACCTTCCTCCATCAGTTTTGAAGAATGAACAAAGGTTGAGATGGTCTCAAAGATTGATGTCGCTCTCTCATTCGGATATCCGTTGGAACCTTTTCTCTCAAAAAGATTTCACCTTCATTGAGCGTTGTGGAGAATTCCCTAATGTACCACTACTTGGTATAAGGGGAGGTATTACTCACAACCCTTCTCTAGCTCTACGTCAGTTTGGTTTTGCTCAAAGAGATGGTCCACATGATATGCTTCTCAAAGATATTGTGTTCGATTACAATCACGATCTCCAGAATTACCGACGAAGGTTCATACATGCTTGGGGCATGGTAAAGAAGACTGATACCAAGACTTTGGGGCACCCGAACTCCATTCCTTGGGAACCTTACCTCAAATGGCTGCGAGCTCGAGCTCAAAACCTCATGATGCCATTCACGCTGTTTTACGGTAATTATGGAACTGTTGCTATAGGTGGCGTACCTATCTTGTTCTCCATCGACATGCCTCACGATTTTGAAGACTTGAAGAGATCACGGATCCAACTAAAGAAGAAGGGATACCTTTGAAGCTCAATGCTATGCAAGTGAGAAGAAAGTTCTAGAGTTGACCAAGCTACTTCACGAGGCGAAACATCAACGCCTACATCGGCACCAGAGGAAGCGCCATGGGAGACTTAGAGCTTTAGGACGTTTATGTTTTCTTTTATTGCTTTGAACTATTTCTTGAACTTAAAAAGAAAAAGAATAATAACGAGAAGTACTAATAAATGTTTGTTCATTGCTTGTTTAACAAATTTAAAACTCTTAGGTCCTTGAAAACATTGCATTGCATTCGCATAAACATTGCATATCATAGCATAACATTTGCATCACAGGTACATTGGAGATTGGTTTTCTCATTTGCTCGCTATTTATTTTAGCAGAAATGGCTCTTGAGCAGATGTCAAAGATCTCGCTCGAATGCTCAGTTTCAGCAGATGTTCGCCAACTTGGTCCAAGGCCAAGAAGATCTGAAGAAGCTCATCAACAAGAAGAAGAAGGTTGTTGGTCTCCTCAACATGGGTAGACGTTTCAAAGGGGGTCCTAAGGTGGTCAGCCGTATCGAGCTCTCTGAAGGAAGTGTCCATACCGAGGGGAGTACCAAGGGTGATGAAGGTGGCAGCGTGAGCCAAAGAAAGGAGAGGATCATTCGACTATGGCGGTACTCGAGGAAGATGACAAGTACAAGCAACTTGAAGATCGTCGAATCTTGTGGAAAACACGAAAATGTCCGGGCTGAATTTTGATGATCGAGTCTCGTTCACGGTGTTGTGATTCCTCCCAAGTTCAAAGTTCCTACTTTTTCAAATATGATGGCATGTCTTGCCCTAAGCTGCATTTGAAGTCCTATGTCCGAAGATCAACCCCCATGATGAGAGAAGTTGTGGATGCACTATTTTCAAGAGAGTTTGTCCGGAACTCGGTTGGAATGGTACTATCGACTAGAGAATGACCGTATCCGTACTTGGGTGACTTAGTGATGCTTTCTGAACAATATGAGTACAATCTTTGACACCCACTCGCATGCAACTACAAAGCATGTCTATGGGTCGTGACGAGAAGTTCAAGGAGTATGCTCGAGAGTGGAGAGATCTAGCGGTGAGTTCAACCACCCTTGTCCAATAGGGAGTTGGTTGATATGTTCATGGGAACACCGAGGCCCATTCTTCAATCATCGATTGGAAATTCTTCATCCGGATTCACCGAGTTGATATTGATGATGCGCATTGAAGCGGTATCAAGTGGGAAGATTCATGTAGAAACATCTTGAATCTGCGAAGAGATCCTTTGGTGCTAAGAAAAAGCTAATCTGTGTATGGTCGGAAAAGCCGAGCCAAGACCGACCGTGCTCAATCGTAGGCGGTTGTAATCTCGATCCTACATCGGCACAACCTCGGTGAGACAGTGCGAGCAGCCCGCGAGGCAGTTCTGAAGATCAACATGCCATTGTGCAAGCCTTGCAACACATGTTGAGCAGTGATTACCTTGAGGATCCTCCACAAAATGTCAACACTTCCTCTCAAAGTACAATCCTAATGCTAAGTGTGCTTACCATTCCAACACCAGGGCGACAGCGACAATTGTTGGGCTCACGAAAACAAGATCGAGGATATGATCGAAGCTAAGATTGAGTTTGACCCTCCTTGAGACTCGAATGTGATCAACGCGCCTATGCCTAACCATGACAAGAGTTCCAATGCTGTTGGTGACGATACTTATGTTTTCAACATAGATGACTTGACCATTCCTTTGATGACTATTAAGAAGAATTTGTTGCAAGCCGGTGTCAATCCAGGATGCCCAGAGAGTTGTCATTGGTGCTCGTCTGCACCTGATGGTTGTGCTTGGTTGAGAAGACGTGTTCAGTGCATGATGGATAACCGTGAGATACTATTTCTGAAACCACCTGTGCAGAAGTTGTGTGAAGAAATGTCTAAGTTGAAGATCGACAATGCGAACGAAATTGTGCCATCGGTGTGGGATACCTTGGGGCAGCCAAGTGGAAAGTATGATTACATGGTGAAGTACACTGTCCCTGATAGTTACAAGATTCCTATTGAAGATGTTAGGGCGACCGGATGGGGTGACGATTTCCCAGAAGACTATGCTGATGTTAACACAATAAGAATTTCCTCTGCTGATTCTGTGCCTAGGGTGGCACCTCTCATCATCACTTCTCCAAGACCAGTGCCATATTCCTCTGACAAAGCTATCCCTTGGAATTATGGAGCTGATGTTTACTATCATGGTGTCAAGCAAGATCCTCTGACAATTGAAGATCTTCTGAAGTTTCTATTCGACATTGACAACATCACGGATCGATAAGGTGACCCGAACCGGAAGGGTATTCTCTCGGATATCTCTCCTCCAAAAGACACTGCGACTCCACGCATTCCATTACTCAATCAATATCCCACTAGAGGAAAAAACCGGTAACTCATCACCTTTCACTAGAAGTACCAAAGGAAGTTGCGAAGACACCTCCAAACAAGAAATGGAGGAAATTGAAAATTATCAAGAAGAGTGACTACAATGTTGTGGAGCAGTTGGGACGAGACTCGTCCAAGATCTCCATGCTTGCTCTGCTCTTATGCTCGAGGCTCATGCTAACGCCTTGGTGAAGTTCTGAAGAATGCTCATGTGCCGCGAGACACTACTGATCAATTCGAAGTTTGTATTGCTAGCTGGGCGCCAACAACGGCCTAGGCTTCTCGATCTTGATTTGACTCCTTAGGAAAGAAACATAACAAGGCCTTGCACATCTCCATTGAATGCAAGGGCACTACATTATCTCATGTTCGGTGGATACGGTTACGCTCGAATATCCTTCGAAGCGCTTTTGATCGACTTGATGTCGAAGGGTTGGTTCGAGACCGGTGACATTATTGTGAGAGCTTTTGATGGTTCTAGCGAGCGGTACTTGGAGAGCTCACTCTGCTGTTAAAGTCGGTTCCCGGACTTTGGACTCTACTTTCTTTGTCATGGACATCCGTCCGACTTATTCTTACCTCGGACGCCCTTGGATACAGGCGGTTACCTCTACTTTGCATCGAGCTGAAGTACCGGTGAAAGGAAGGTTGTCACGGTATGTGGTGAAGAAGAATATATGGTCGGTCATCTACGTCATTCCGCTATCTCGAGATGGAGGTGAATTCTTGAGACTCCTGTCAAGCTTTTGAAACAATTCCCAGTCATGCTGTTGACTCTCCTGTCCTCTGAAGTTACACAAGCTCCACCTAGAATGGCCTCATTGAAAGATGCTCAAGCTCTTTGTTGAACAAGGAGGTAGTGTTATTTGGGGACAGCTCCTAATCTTCCTTTCAAATTTGACAAGGTGGTTTAGGCTTCACCATCAAGGGTCGGAAGATGATACGCGTGAGCGTGCGGCCAACTTCCTTTCCGCATCGGCGGTGGAATCCATGCTATAGAAGGCGGCGACAACGGCCGACATCGCAAGTGGATCTTCCCAACTCCGGATCATGGGCTCGAATTGGAAGGCGAAGGCGTCATACCAATCTCCTTTAGTCGGGAGTAATTGCTCTTGTTTTGTTTTGCTTTTCGTATTTCTTTATGTTTGAACAATAAACTTTGAAAGCCTAGTGCCTTGCGGGGCATCATGGCTCGTTCGAGGTTATTATCATCGTTTGCGTATTTTCATTCAAAAATTCGTTGGACTTTTGCATTCAATTGTTTGTTTTCTTTCTTTTACTTTATCACCCCTTCAAAAGCTATGTGTTCTTACACACACCACGTGATACAACTGCGAATCACTCCGAATCTCGTTAATAACACTATGCTAGTGCTAAATATGACTTGATAATCCGATCTACCAAGCGAAGGCGAAAGTGAGGAAGATTGTGAAGTGCCGGAGAACTTGCCGGGCTACTGCAAGAAGCGAGTTATCTGACCACGAAGAAGCGAGTTGAGGTTGTGAATTTGGTGCTTGACAAAGACAGAAAAGAGATCAAGATAGGCGGGTCTTGAGAACAATGTTAAAGAGAGATTGGTTCGATGCTACGAGATTATGTTGAGGTTTTGCTTGGTCATACGAAGACATGCGGGTTTAGACATTGATATTGTGGTACATCGATTGCGACAAAGGAAGGTTTTCTCGGTGAAACAGAAGGTTCGTCATTCACGAGATGTCGAGAAAAATCAAAGCGAAGTTATGAAGCAGTTCAATGGTTTCTTAGTCACCTCCTATCCCGATGGGTTGCAAATGTGGTACCGTGCCTAAGAAGGATGGTAAAGTACGAATGTGTGTGGATTACGAGATCGAACAAAGCAAGTCAGAAAGCGATTTCCCACTTCCTCATATTGATGTTTTGGTTGACAATACCGCTCGGCATAAGGTTTTCTCCTTCATGGATGGTTTCTCCGGTTACAATCAAATCAAAATGGCTCCTGAAGACATGGAAAAGACTACTTTCGTTACACAGTGGGGCACTTTCTGCTACAAGGTTATGTCGTTCGGATTGAAGAACGCGGGCGCCACTTATCAGCGTGCTATGGTAACATTATTTCATGACATGATTCATCACGGTGAGGTCTCGTCGGCGACATGATAGCTCGGTCACGCAAAGAAGAACATCTTGATCATTTGCGAAAACTATTTGATAGGTTGAAGAAGCGGTGAGACTTAATCCCAACAAGTGCACCTTTGGAGTCGGATCCGGAAAACTCCTAGGGTTTGTAGTCGATGGAAGAGGTATTGAGGTTGATCCCCAAGGTTAAAGCTATTCAAGAGATGCCGGCAGAAGGAAGTCGAGGTTTCTTGGGCCGATTGAACTACATTGCATTCATTGCACACCTAGCGCTACGTGAGCCAATCTTCAAGTTGCTAAAGAAAGATCGGTAGTGGAATGGAATGGCGATTGCGGATCGCTTTGACAAAATCAAGGAATACCTACAGAATCCTCCTATCCCGATGCCGCTGGAAGACCTCTTATCATGTACTTGACGGTGTTAGAAAACTCAATGGGGTGTGTGTTGGGGCAACATGGCGAGTGCAGTCGAAAAGAGCATGCAATATACTACCTTAGCAAAAGTTTACCGACTGTGAAACAATATACTCACAACTCGAGAGAACTTGCAACGCTTTGGCTTGGGCTGCTCGCCAACTAAGACAGTATATGTTGACTCACACTACCTTGTTGATTTCTAAGATGGATCCGATAAAATACATCTTTGAGAAACCACTCTCTCGGAAGAATAGCAAGATGGCAAATGATCTTGACCGAATATGACATCCAGTATACTTCTCGAGCGATCAAAGGAAGTGTAGTAGCCGATCATTTGGCTCATCAAGCCGTGAGCGACTATCAATCTATGCGTTCAATTTCGACGAAGATGTTTTACTAATTCTGATGCGAGGAACCGGCCAGACGAAGGACACGAACAAGGATCCCGATGGACTATGGTCTTTGATGGAGCCTCAACGCGCAGCAATGGCATTGGCGCCATCATTACATCCCTGCGGACACGCCTTTCACCGCCAGATTATGTTTCATTGCACTAACAACATGGCGGTGGGCGTGCATCATGGGTCTTAAAGTGCTATTGACTTAAGAATCAAGTTCTTACAAGTGTATGGAGACTCGGCTTTAGTGATCGGTCGATTAAGGCGAGTGGGATACGAAGCATCCGAATCTCATTCCATATCGAGCATGTTACGAGTTTGATTCCTTACTTGAAGAGATTACTTTTGATCACATTCCACGAGAAGAGAATCGGTTGGCGACGCATTGGCTACTATGTCGTCTATGTTCAAGGTTAGATGGGACAACGAGGCTCCCCGGATCATCATTGAGAGGTTCGGCGAACGGTATTGTTGTGAGCTTGTGAAGAAAACCTTGGTACTATGGCGTGAAGAGATATCTTGAGACTCGGGAATACCCAGGGGCATCATTAATGATAAGAAGTTCATGAGAAGATTTGCATCCAAATTCTTTCTCGACAACGGCATCTTATACAACCCACGACTTGTGTTTACTCATTGTGTAGACGAAAGCAATGCGTATCATGGAAGAGTTACGGCGAATTTGGTACCCACTCCGGTGGACACACCATGGCTAAGAAGATTTTGAGAACAGGTTACTATTGGTCCACCATGGGCGATTGTCACCTATGCTCGGTCTTGTCACAAATGCGGTTATGCCGACAAAGTGCACGTACCTCCGTACCTCGAATGTTTTAACTTCTCCGTGGCCTTCGCAATGTGGGGCATTGACATGATTGGAGAGATTAAGCCTGACTTCCAATGGACATCGTTTCATCCTTGTGGCAATTGACTATTTCACCAAATGGGTAGAAGCGACCTCGTATGCATCATTACCAAGAATGTAGTGGCTCGATTCATCAAGCATAATCTTATCATCGGTATGGCACTCCGAAAGGATTATCACGAGATAACGGTTCCAATCTCAACAACAAGATGATCACCGAGCTCTAGTTCAAGATCAAGCATCACAACTCTTCTCCTTACCGGCCTAAGATGAATGGCGCGATGGAAGCCGCCAACAAGAACATTAAGAAGATTATCTGAAGATGGCGGTGACTTACAAAGATTGGCATGAAATGTTACCATTTGCTCTTCATGGTTATCGCACTTGACACGAACATCCACGAGGCAACCCCTTCTCTCTTGTATACGGTATGGAAGCCGTCTTACCCATCGAGGTTCGATACCCTCAACGAGTCCTCCAGGCGAGAGTTAAGCGGCGATTGGATTCGACTCGCCTTGACCGATTAACTTGATCAATGAAAGCGACTCGCATCCATCGCCATGGATTATCGAAACGAATGATCGAGCATTTAACAAGAAGGTCAAGCACCGAGTCTACCAAGTCGGTGATCTAGTAGTCAGCGCATCATCCTTCCACAAGGTGATCCGGGGCAAATGGACTCCCACCTATGAGGGACCATTTGTAGTCAAGACATATTTTCGGCGGAGCTATGATACTTAGCACCATGGATGGTGAAGACTTCCACCACAGTGAGCGCAGACATAGTCAAAAATACTACGCATGAAGAGACCCGCTAGGTCGGTGGCCTAGGCAAAATAAGGGCATCTGGCGAACCAAAGGTTCGGGCAAAGTTAAGGATATATACAAAAGATGTACACCAAGTCGAAAACACGAAAAGGCTTGGGCAAAAAGGTATCCGGTGGTGAAAACCGAAAGGCGGTCTAGGCAAAGTTAGGGATTTAAGCGTGCGACTATGTCTCTTCGGATCATCCTTCCGGACTACTATCGGCATTCAAGATTCAAATGGCGATCGATCTACTCACTTTCTACCCAGCAAGGAGATGAGATAGTTGAAATATATGAGTACTAGCAGTTGGAACTTAACGAGATTGTTTCCGCATAGCTTTTACCTTTCTTGTGTACAAACTACTTGGCCATCGCCACCTTTCAAAAAAATACGACTTCTTTCTCTTTACAATTTTGTTGTTGTTATTTGCAATAAGTCCAACGTTTGCTTTGAATGACTATACGCATTTGACAATAAGAATTTGATCACAAACATACGAAAAGTGAACATACAAAAGTACTTACTACAGGTTCCAGGAATTGGGATGGCGACGAAAGTCAACAAATAGTTCCCCACAGAGCATAAAGGTGTCACTCACAACACACCTTCCCCAGCGGAGTATAAGGGAATCCACGAGCAGCAATTCCACTCAATCGAGCAACGTTACATCAGTCTCCAAGCAGTAACACTTCATCCCCAGCGGATATTTCTCAATCCTCCCCCTTCTCCCCGGCAGCAGTATCCGGACTCGAAACTTGGTCAGATAATGCATCGGAGAAAACATACACCTTTTATTCCCCAGCCAGAGATTACAACAGACTCCAGACTCTTCAAGCCCGGTCTCTCAGCAACCATCAAATGCTCTCCAGCGAGATCTACACTCGGAATCCCGTGGGCGTCTCTAAATTTCCTCAGCAGGATCTACATACAAGGTCCCCAACAGATTGCCTCCCAGGCTCTCCTCAGCAGGGTCTATGAGATCTCCAAACAACGAGCCTCTCAATCTCTACCTTCCTCAACAACGTTTAGGCCTAAGACTTGGTCAGATAGTGCATCGGAGGAATCCAGGATATCTTCCTTCTCCTTCAAAAGCAGGGACTTCCACCTACTCAATTCCCCAGGCAGAAGTCAGAAATCTTCAAACAGAATATCCGCATCTTCTTCAAGATGGATATGTTTTGAAATATCACAACCTTCATCATTCATACATTTCTCATAAAAGTCATAACTCATGCATATGTCATTCATATACACTGTCATGCATCATACTTTGCATAAGACTAACAAATATTCTATCGAAGATTTTCTTGTTTTCTCCAAAGCAGTGCGGTTTTCGAAAAGGTCTAGGATTAAGCCCGAGCCGGCGGAAAACTATCTGAAAGACCGCCTTGACAGGTCGAGATTAAGCCCGAGCCGGCGGAAAACTATCTAAAAGACCGCCTCCGACAGGTCGAGTTAAGCCCGAACCGCGGAAAACTATCCGAAAGACCACCTTTGGTTATCCTCCGATAACAGGCAATGGATCAACACCCGATGCACAACAGGGAAGCTATCCACATTCTGGCCAACTACAATCTCTCCCGTGTAAGTAGCGAATTTATTCGATTATCAGCAAGCTCTGAGTCTAGCGTCGACTCGGTTGCCTTGGATGGCATCTTAAGCCCATCTCCGACTATTTGTCAACATCTCTTCACTCTCGAATCTGCATGTATGGTTAAAATCAATACAAACCAATAACCTCATTCAAGGTGAACACGAAGTCTAACGTCGACTCCTTCGGATGGCATCTTAAGCCCATCTCCTCTCCATTCGGGAACATCTAGAGTCTAACGTCGGCTCACTCCCAGCATCGACCTTTCCGGATGGCATCTTAAGCCCATCTCCGTCGCTCTCCTATTTAACGACTCGAGTCTAGCGTCGACTCGTTCCCCAGTAAGTCTCCAACTTCTCCAAATGGCATCGTAAGCCCATTCCGCATCATCCACCAACGGCGAGTGCAAATTTTCGGTGTACTGGTGTTCAATCATCTTCTACCTCCGGTCACGAAAGACAAGCATGTCAATCTAACCCTTCCAGTACAAGAAGATTGAGCAGGGGCAGTGTCATACCCAAAATTTGCCCTCCATCTACTCAAGAAATTTCATACATCCATACTCAAGGACTCCTCAAGAGTTGATCAGACAAACTCTCTCCTAGACAACCAACCCAAACTAGGGTTTGATATCTCTCAAGTCAAGATGGATTTCCAACATCTCCAATGGCCTTCATGCCTCCTCATATGCCTCAAAGATTCTCCATGTCAAGTTTCAAGCCTCATGAGTCAAGTTTCCTCGAGACAATTGCTCGGATGGTTGAAAATCGGTGTATTGGACAAAAGTCAACTGGTCAACATGCAGTCAAAACTTCGATTTTTGGTCAACATCCTCATTTTGAAGTTACATTCATCATTTGATCAAGGGTTGATCATGATTCATCAAGAAAACTCAAGATTTGCCCAAAAGTCAAACTTTCTAAATTAGGGTTTCTAGATGAAAAGTCAACTGAACTTTGACTGGTCATAACTTTCTCATACTTTCTCAGAAATTTCCCCACCAAAGCTCATTTTGAAGGAAATTCAATTCTCTACAACTTCATGTCTCACAAGAATGTCCAAAAAATGCTTCATTTGAGAGGTATAGCTCAAAACATTACAGGTCATTTTCAAAGTCAACAAAAAGTCAACTTTTTGTTTTGAAGATATTTTGAGCATGGTAACTCCAATTGAGATGAGACCAAAGACATTGGTTAGAAGACTCTTAGAGCTTTCCAAAAAGTCCAAGAACTCTCAAAAATGTGGAAAATTGAGCAAGATACACTATTCAGAAGTTGGGCAATTTTGGACAATTGCACAAAAGGACATTTTGGTCAAAATGCAAAATTTTCCAAATGGGCCTACAATCTTTTGATCCAAACTTGTTCATAATGATATTCTTGACCCATAAATGCTTGGCATTGGTAATTTTCTATTTTCGTGGTTTATATTTGAATTTTACAACATTTAATTCAAAAATAAATTATGTAAAATATGAAAATTAAGTTATTTTTTCAATTAAGTTGGATTTATATCTCTCTTAATGTCCAAGAAAGCCCACACCATTTACCAAATTCGTGCAAGCCATGGCATTGATGAGAAAATCATATTTTCTTCAAAATTTGATTTGATTTTCAAAGAGAATATTTGCACATTCAATTTCCAATCTTTTTTCCTTGTTTTTTCTCTTCCAAAAACTCCTATAAATACCAAGCAATGCAGCCAGTACAAAGGAAAACCCTAGCTCAAGCCAAACCCTTATTTTGTCAAAATTTTCCAAGAAACTTGAGAATTTCGAATTTCAAAATCCAGCCACTTTCAGTCCAAACCAACCACCCCATTGTCTTCAGGAGGTAAGTTTGAGTAAGTACACACTCATGCCATGGTTTAAAACAAGCCGGATCGATGCATACATGATCATACATATTCAAAACTTTTGATTTTTGCATTTTATTCATCTGCGCGTTTTAATCAATTCTAATGTTTTTATTGTGTTCATGAGGCTTTATATGATTGATCTGGGTCATCGTTGCATAACTTTCACGTAGAAATCCCAGGATGCCATGGTTAGGGCTCGAGGAACTGTTTGGTTCGAACTGATCAATACAAGCCGTTTCAGCCAAAACAGACACTTCCATTGAATTCAGAAGGGTCGAAATAGGGGGACATGACCCTTCTTTTGCTTTTAAATTTCGTATTTTCGCAGGTTCAGATCGTGCCCCACCGGGGAAGACGACCGGAGCTAGGGCTCCGGCGTCGTCGAACGTGTTGACTCCGGCGATGGCGTGCGTGGCGTTATGGCGCTTCCTGATTCGTCCGTTCCATCCAACAGGGACCCCACAGGCTGATTGTGCTTTGACTTATCCAGGCAGCGACGCGTGTGCATCTCATGATCATCCGTTTCCGTTCCTTGACAACAAACGCAAGCTGGCGTAGTGGTAAAAGCTGTCACTGTTCCAGGATGCTTCCCCATGTCCTGAGTTCGAATCCTGCTTGCACCGGTTTCACTTTTCTTTTCTCAAACTTTCACTTTTCAATATTTCTTCATATTTTCTTTATTTCTAATATTTTTGCATTGTTTTAATTAATTTCACATTTTTATTCTGCATTAAAAAAAACTCATCAAAAATTAATTTTCTTTTTGCATTTATTTTCTGAAAATGTTTATTTAATTTAATAAATTAAAAAATATAATTTTTGCATGCATATTTATTTTATTTTTATTTTAGCATTTAAATCATTATAAATTGCATTTTAATTATTAAATCTGTTCCAAAAAATCCCAAAAAATTATTTTAATATATTTATGTTATTTCCAGCATATATTAATTTTCTCATATCTAAAATTGCATTTTTTCTAACATTTTCTCTTATTTCAATTTCATCATATTTCCCGATTTTCCCATTCTTTCACAGGTTGCTCCGATTCGGACGTTTTTTTTATCATTTGCTTTTTTCCAATAATGTAACTGCTCATGGGATGTAATAGTTTAAATTAGGCTTTTATTTTCTGCAAGTTTAAATTATGTATCTGCCCCAAAGCCATGTAATAGCGTAGGTTTATTTTCCGCACCTTTACATTCCGCATTTTACTTTCCGCACCCTTATCAATTGCTAGTAATTAGGCGTGTATGGCAAGATAATAATGAACATAGCTCACACTAATTTCAAGATAAAATATCTGAATTTGACACACTTCTCTCACACACGCACCCCTTAGGGTAATTCTCTCTCGATGCCTTTCGATTCAAAATGGTCATGTCCCTCGAACGTAGAGGTATTCTAGCACCGTTGCCTTCCAAACAAATCATCATAGTCCCTTCGATACAAAGATCATAGACCCACGATGTCGCCTCCGAATACATGATCTTGACCCTCGATTGTCGCCTACGAAAAATGATGATAGTCCCTTCGAATGTGCTAGGATACTTCCTACAAGTTGCCTTCTATGACCATCCGATGTCCCTTCGAATGTCCCGTTTACATCCAACGAATGGAGCTACCTACTAACTAATGGTATGGCTAGCGCTATTCTAAAGGAATGTAGAAGTACAACAAAACGACCAATTCTGAGTGGGTAAATAAGTCTCTTAGTTGCTTGCTCTATCAAATGCTTTTCACACCACACACTTTTTCAAAGTTCAAATTCTTTTCAAAACAAAACATTTCCGAACACTTTGTATACACTCCTACATGAGTCATTACAAAGTCAAAGCGAAATGCCCTTTTCAAAACATTTTTGTCAAACACACAAAAAGCAATTTTAAAAAGTTATCTAAGAGCAACTAAGAGCCCGTAGAATAAACTACGGATGGAAAGGGGTGCTAATACCTTCCCTTTTCATAACCATTCTCCGAACTCAGAATCTAACGAAGGTCTTTTTCTGTTACTTTTACCTTCCCTTAATTGGATAAAAATAAAAGTCGGTGGCGACTCTTGCTATCCGCATATTTGGATACAAAAATCCTACAAAGTCAGTTCACCGTGTTACACATGGAGAATCTTTAAAGCATATGAGGAGGCATGAAGACCATTGGAGATGTTGGGAGTCCATCTTGACCTGAGAATTGCCAAACCCTAGTTTGGGTTGATTGTCTAGGAGAGAGTTTTTCTGATCAACTCTTGAGGAATCCTTGAGTATGGATGTATGAAATATCTTGAGAAGATGGAGGGCAAATTTTGGGGTATGACAGTAACACATCAATCATGATCTCATGAGTGCCCTGAGTGTATACAATCAATCAAAAACAATTAGTAATGCATGAAACATGAGAATCGAAATTAAGAAAGTTCCAAACCAGTGAGAGCTAGATGGCTTGATCTGGGACGATTTAGCTTCGAGTAAGAGTATGGTTCGATTCCTGGGAACCTCAGGAACACAAAGGAAGGCTTGGATTGGATTGAAACTTGCTGCAAATTGAAATTCGATTTTTCCAACTTTGAAAAATATTTTGGCAAAATAAGGGTTATGCTTTGAGCTAGGGTTTCATGTTCTTTGTTGTGTGTAATGCTGGGTATTTATAGAGTGATTTGGGATGGCAAAGAGAAGGAAAAAAGATTGGATCATGAATGTGCCATAAATATTTTTCAAATAAAATCAAATTTTGGAAAAAATTTGATTTTCTCTTTAATGTGAGAGCTAGCACGAATTTGGCATGTTCCATGGGCTATCTTGGACCTCAAGTTTGATAGAAATTCACTCCTTTTGAAAAAATATCTTATTTTCATATTTTATATAATTTAATTTTGAATTAAATGGTTTTAAATTCAAAAATAAACCAATAAAATAGAAAATTGTCATGGCCAAGCATCAATGAGTCACAAATAATATCATGATCAAGTTTGGATCATAAAATTATAGGCCCATTTGGAAAAAATTGCATTTTGACCAATATCTCCTTTTGTACAATTGTTCAAAAATGCCCAACTTGTGAATGGTGTATCTTGCTCAATTTTCCACATTTTTGAGTGTTCTTGGACTTTTTGGAAAGCTCTAAGAGTCCTCTAACCAACCTCTTTGGTTTCATCTCAATTGGAGTTTCCATGCTCAATATATCTTCAAAACAAAAAGTTGACTTTTTGTTGACTTTGAAAAGGACCTGTAATGTTTTGATCCATACCTTCCAAATGAAGCATTTTTTGAACATTCTTGTGAGACATGAAGTTGTAGAGAATTTAATTTCATTCAAAACAAGAGGTGGTGGAAAAATTTCTGAGAAAGTATGAAGAAGTTATGCTCAGTCAAAGTTTGGTTGACTTTTCACTAAGAAACCCTAATTTAGAAAGTTTGACTTTTGAGCAAATCTTGAGTTTTCTTGATGAATCATGATCAACCCTTGATCAAATGATGAATGTAACTTCAAAATGAGGATGTTGACCAAAAATCATGAAGTTTGACTATATGTTGACCACAGTTGACTTTTTGTCCAATACAACTGATTTTCAACCATCTGAGCAATTGTTTGAGGAAACTTGACTTCTGAGGCTTGAAACTTGACATGGAGAATCTTTGAAGCATATGAGGAGGCATGATGAACATTGGAGGTGTTGGAAGTCCATCTTGATCTGAGAAATACCAAACCCTAGTTTGGGTTGATTGTCTAGGAGAGGGTTTGTCTGATCAACCCTTGAGGAATCCTTGAGTATGGATGTATGAAATATCTTGAGAAGATGGAGGGAAAATTTTGAGGTATGACACACATACAAAACCAATTCACTTACTGTAACGACAATCTTATCCTCCCGAGGAATCTATCTCACCCTCTAATCGAATGAAAGATCCACTGATCCAATGAACCATTCCTCAGGAACTCGTAAACTAAAAGCCTACAAAACAAACACTTCTTAAGCCAATTAAAGCGTTGAAATACCATACATAACATAGATAAAAACATTAGTCTATGTAGTTTCACACAAAATATCCAAACTACATTAAAAATGACATTGACAAATTTATGATACTATGTTGTTCCATCTCCACCTATTATCTGCATAATAACATAGACAAGTCTTTAATGACAATCATGTATTCTTAACAATCTAAAATTGCAACAAAGTAGAGGGATAAGAGAGGAACACGCACGCGGAACATCATTAACAACTCAAATTGACTTATTTAGTTTTCTAAGTTATGGCGATGGAACAAATTGTGACATAGTTGCTGCAAAACACGCGTCTGAATAAATTGCGACATAGTTGTTGCAAAGCATGAGCAGATCGAAGAAGAAAAAAATAATAAATTGGTGAGAATCAATCAAATCTCATACTTTCTTCTTTTTATCCCTTCACTCTTCAAATTAATGGAGTCTAAGGGTCAGTGGTAGTGGAGTGCAAAAACAATTGAAGATGACCATGATGTATTGTAACCGTTATTAGCAGGTTTCGTAGAGTAGTGAGAGGAGAGGATTATAAAGATGGAGGTGGAATAGTTGAATGGTAGTGGGTGATTGATTGGGAAAGAGAGAAAATAGGTCAAAAAAAAAGAAAGAGAAAGAGAGAAAGAATGAGAAAGAAAGAGGAAGAGAAACCGTTTAGGTTGAATTGAATTAAGAAGATGAGGTGCAAAAACATTAATTAATTTTTTTTTAATTTTTTAATTTGATTTTGTAAAAAAAATTATGCTGATTGATTAGGATAACCACATGGATGATTATAGAATAAGAAGGGTAATTAAGGATTTTAATAAACACCTTTTTTTCTTATATGATAGATTGTGTTCATAATTGTCAAAGACAAATTTAGATATTGAATTATCATTGACTAGGATTGACTACTAGTCATAATAATATTATTGAAATGTATCATTAATTTGTTGAGGACTCTGTCTCAACTCTCAAGAAAACAACTAAGGGTCAACATATAAAATTGTTAGTGAGAAAATATGAAATTATTGACTTATGCAATTATAAAATTGTTGTTAATTATATTATATATTTTGCATTTGAGGAGTGTAATATTTTTAGATTTTAAAACTTGAAATACTAAAATATGTATTAATTAATATATTAAAAAATATATATTTTCTTAAAATCAATGCACTTGATTTCTCAAAAGTTTAAAAAGGGCGTCAAATGCAATATGTAAAAATTAATTCTTACCTCAAGGCACAAAAATATTAAGGAGGCTAAAGTCAAGGCAAATAATATATTATATTAATCAATTAAAAGACTCGTACATTTCGAATTTCACATGAAATCAGATTGTATATTCACCTCCAAGCAATCAATTATGAGCACGGATGGAGAACGCATGAAATCTTCAAAATCATCATCAAATAATTAATTAGGTCTAGAAAATAATCGATTAGAAGGCATGTTTTCTGGGTCAATTCTTCAAGGATTTTGTGGAGTTTCTTCAGGCCCTAATCATTAGAAGGAACACTATAAATGGGTAATATTATTCTCTTCTTTTGCATAATCATTTTATCTCTTATTCTTACTTCTTCTGTGTTCTTGTATGAGTTTTACTATGTTCCATTAGTATCATCATCTATGGCTCTAACAATAAGTCTCGCCTCTAGAATTTCTTCTTTAAGAAGATTGTTCTTGGAAGGTCCATCTTCAATAAGTTAAGAAAAGAAGGGAATATCCAACGGTAGGGTCCTATGACCTATTGTTATGGAAACATTTTCTCAATAAATTTGAGTTGTACGTGAACATTCTCCAAGGGTTTCTTAGGGAATTTTCACAAAAATACCTAATAGAGTGTTCTCAGATCTTGTAAGAGAGTTATACTCAAACCTAGAGTTTGAAGATCTTTCCCTGAAGACATGTACAAAGGGAATAAAGATTTATATTCATATAGATCAATTCGGAAAAATGTTTGAATTGCTCTTTTGTGGTGTATCTTATACCTATAATGGGCCAATGAAGTTCAAAAAATTCAAACTTTATACTATTATACTATCATTTGTCATGAATAATTTTGGGCAATATAGGAAGCTTTTTAAACGCAAAGATTTGTGTGGCACATTATTTGATCGTAAGGATAAGATAATTTTGGAGTGGTCATTAGAGAGGATGTGGTCCCTTTATGGTTACTAACCTAGCAATTTTAAACAATTTTGGTTGACGGCATACTTCTCCTTATAATTTACTGAAAGCGGAATCGAACAATATGATTACTGTAACGCCCGGAAATTCATTTAATTATTTAAATGAATTATTAAGGATTTATTTGTTGGAATTATTCGAAGTCAAGAATTATCGAAATAATTATAAAAGGCATTATTGGATTAAAATGTTAAATTGAGCGGTTAACGGATAATCGGGTAATTAGTCGAGTTAGCCGGGAGAAATTAATATTAGAAAATAATATTAATTTTATTAGAATATTAATTAAATAGTTGGGTTAAGTTGAGTGTGGCAATTAGCAAAATTGAGGTGTTGGTTTAAGTCCATTAAGATTTGAACGAGATTGTCTTGAATTAAAACAAACAAGTAGTATTTATAAGTGGCTAGGGTTAGAAGAAATAACAAACCTGCTACGTGAGAGAAAGGAGAAAGCAGAACGTGCAAAGCTGCTAGAGGAGAGGAAAATAGGAAGAACCAGTCCCAATTATACCAGATAGTGTTAAATTAATGTCGGTGAATTGAATTAAAAATCAGAAAATTCATATTAGTTTATCTGTTGTAGACTTAGGGTCCGGTTAGATTCGCAAAATTTGACCAAGTAATTCGAGATGCCTTCAATCCAAGGTAAGGGTGAGGTTCGAATTTTATAATCGGGAGTATGAGGATTAATATGCGGGATTAGAACTATAGTTTTTCTACTGATTATGTTGAAATTATGATTATTTGGTGTTTGATAAACTGGAATCGGATCGTTTGTGTTGAATTTCTTGGTGTGTTGATGTTGCTATTGTACTGGTTTAATACATATGCGTTGGATTATTTTTGTGTTGTGTTTGTTGTAATCAAAACTGAGAATTAAATAAGTAGAAACAGGGCAGGAACTACGTGTAATTGAATATGAAGAAGAAGCATTGGGACGGGGGCCCCATAAGTGAGGGCGGGCACCCCACGTTGATGATCAAAGAAGAAAATAAAAATTGTATATATGTATGCTAGGGGGCGGACGCCCTAGGGGAGTGTGGTGGGCGCCCCACCTCATTGTTGATGTGTTCCTGTGCATGTTATTTCGTATCACTTTTCTACTTTGTGGCAAGTGCAGGTCTTATTAAGCAAGCAAAGAAGAAAAAGGAGTGTGTGTGGGTGCGCATTAAAGGGGGACGATCACCCCATGAGGAAAAGGGAGTGTCCCAATATTTTGTGCCTTGTTTTGAATTTGTTTAGGTGGCAGTTGGATTTGTTTGGAAAATTGAATAAGTATCAAACATGTTATGCATATTAGAATAAGGAAAAGAAGAAAAATGATACATACTTGCTTGGGCGGTCACCCCATGATGAGAATGAGTGTCCCACTCTCTTTTTCTCTTGCATCCTCATTTTGTCACGTTTAGTTTAGGTACAGGCATGGTATTGGTTAGTTGGAAAAATAATAAGGTTACAGAGAATATGAATTGGCATAGGTTTTTCTGTAAATCAATAGCAGTGGTAAACTATCAGTTAGCAAATAATTGGTTATAGGAGGAAAATGACAATTTGTAGCAAAAATTAGTGTAGTATAACGGAGTAATTTTAATGAGTAGCAATCAATTATATCAATAGAATAATTTAACAGAGGGCTTAGATGAATAACAGAAATAGCAGAAATAGCATAATAGTGTTAATAATAGTCTCGATTTAGCCGAATAGCCGAATTAGGCGGTATAATTAATTGTCTGGAATTAAATAAAATTTGACGGGGTAACTAAGATATATTAGTAGGTAATTATGGTTGAGTTATTTCGTTGAAATGACATTGGATGAGTTGATTTGCAGGTACAGTTGAATAAGTCGAATTGTCCCGATTCATGGGCATGTTTAAGTTGTAGGTCGAACGATCGATGTTGGTTTAAGTTGATGCAATTGACGCATATTTAAGTTGTTGTTTTTGTTTTTGTTGTTGATATTGTTGATTGTATGTCATTCATAATGTCGCATCCATTGTATTGATTAAGTTGGCCTTGATGGCACCACGTTGAAGTTGAAGGCTTATGCCTTGTTGAAATACCTCGATAACCTGGTATATGTTTAAGTTGGGAGTTCTGCTCCAAATGGTACCACATGAATTTGCATAAGTTGAGTCGCATTTGAGTTGTATTTCTGGAATTGTCGTTGTGTTGTGTATTAACTGATTATTATTTGGTTGTTGTTGCGAAGTGGTGAATTATTATATGATTCTTATTTAATATATTAATCATCATATTTTGCTTATATTATTCGATATCTCATCCCTTCTGCTATGATATTGTCTTTATGTGAGTAACATGCAAGTAATCAAGGAGAGTAGCTGTTTCTGTCAATAGTTCGAGTTTGGTGTCATTCTTAAATTTCATTGACCTTTTCAATTTGTTTAAAATTGTTTTTGAATAATATATAAATTATATTTATTTATATTTAAAAAATCTATCATATAATAAATATTTGTTATTAAATTTTATATTTTTAATTTTTTATGAACAACAATGATACATGAACTTTCAAAAATAATAGCATTAATATAATTAAAAATTCCTTTTATTTTATGAACTACAATGGCATATGAATTTCTAAATTATAATTTTTCATGAACAACATAAATTCCATATTTTTACAATTCCATATTATTTTTTTTATATAATTAAAAAACCATTAATTTCATGAACCTTTTCAATTTATTTTAAAAAAATTGAGTAATATATAAATTATAGTTTTTTATATTAAAAAAATCCATTATATTATAAATGATTTATTATTAAATTTATATGATAAAATATAATATATTATTGTTTGTGTGTAATTTTATTATTTTAAATTTATTTTATAAAAATATATATTATTAAAATTTAATTTTATAATAAAAATTCAATATTTGTCCGGAGCCTCTAAAAGGTCGGGATCGATCCTAAGTAGTATATGAGATATGAAATTTCAGTAATACTTGGATCCATAAGATAAAGTCTTTTGGTAATGATAATTGTAATCTTGATAAGTAAGGTGTAGAGACAATTGATATGAACTTGTTGGTTTGTGGATCTTCCTCAACCAGTACTCAGAATGTCTTGAATCATATTCAGATGAGCATAAGAGGTAAACTGATTGGGCACGGTATATTAGGGACACAATCTATATATAGGATAATGATCAATTATAGTTCTCATTGTTTTGAAATTGATCATTCGGACATTCACTCATATTTAAGCCTATATTCAATTAATTAATTAATTAATTAATAGAAATTTAATTAGTTTTTTAAATTTTATTTGAACATTTAATCAATTAAAACTCTTAATTTAATAAATAACTAATATAATTAATATAAATATATTTGCACACATTATAATTATTAAAATATAATAATTATATAATATTTAAATATAAAATACTCTAGCATAAGGATCTCTATAAATAGATTTTAAAGATTGTCTCACCTAAGTTAGAGTACAAAAATTGACAAAATGTTTATACACTTTAATATGAGTGGTTTAAATAAGAAAAAAATGTTATTTTTTCACCAAATTCTTACATTTATATTGTATTTCATGTTAATCAATACGTTGAACAATGAAATATTAAATAATAATATTTATTTTTAGTTAAAAAAATAATTTTTAAAATAATTTTTTTATTAGTTTTAGATTGAGGAGTATGAAAAAAAAATGTTATGTGATTAACCAATTTCATAATTTCATAAATTCATATTTTACGTATCATTAACCAACTTCATATTTATTAAAAATTTGGACACTTTATTAACTAATTTCATAAATTTATTAATTAACTTTTTATATTTTATTAATCAACTTTATTTTACTATTAAAAATTATTTTTAATATCAGAGCGTGTATTAATCAACTTTATCATTTCATTAATCAATATTTTACATTTTATTAACCAACTTTATTTTACTATTAAATATTTTTAATATTTGAATATTTATTAACCAATTTTATCATTTCATTGACCAATTTTTTATATTTCATTAATCAATTCTATTTTATCCTTAAAATTATTGTTCACACACTGTTCACAAAACTGTTCATAAATATTGTTCATGCATTATTCATGTTATTAATTTTAATACTGTTTATAAATATATATTTTTATTCTTAAAAAGAGAAATCGAATACAACCTGAGTATAACATACGGTGTAGTAGTGTATCGGAAAATTATAAAATTGCAATGTTCCAATAATTGATAATGTCCATTTCATGTGACATGTATGTCAAAAGTATAATCTCCTTCAACGAAATGAGAAATGGATCGCATGAATAAAATTTCATATGCATCTAAAATTGCATCTATCATATATGTTGTGTTGTGTTCTCGACCAAATATCTCGAATGCATTGAGGACAACAAATAGATACTAGTATGATCTTAGTGGTAGTCATCGAATATGAAAGTCAAAAAAAGCTTGCTAAAATAGGTAATACATGTGCTAACTTTCGGAAAGAATGCGAGAGATTGAATGATCTTTTCTTTTTGATTTTCTTTTTTATATTTATTTAATATTAAAGTTTGTTTTGGACAATAAAAAAGAGAGGGTGTTGGAGAATGATGAATAAGATTACGAAGATGTTGTTAATGGAAAATAGAAATGAAAACTTCATATATTATAATTTTTCAATTTTAATAACATATTTATTTTAAAAGTAAAAATTATTTAACAAAATTAATTAGTTTTCATAATGAATAAATATTTCTCCTCAATATTTCAAAGTTGGAACCCTACTAAGTACAAAGTGGTGATAAAAAAATATAATGAATAAATGTTTGATTTTTTTTTTATATATTGGGTTTTTATTTAAAATTTAATTTTTTGAAGATTTGATTTTTTTTTTCTGACTTTAGATTTTTTGAGTTTTTATTTGAATTTTAATTAATAAAATTTAATTTTCATAAAGATTTAATATGTTGGTTTATTAAATTCTAATTAATAAAATTGTTATTTTAAGTTATAAGAATTTAATTATTTATATATTTAAATAATATGTTTAAGTGGAATATTTGTATCCTAATCAACTATACCACATCACTCTCACACAATGTCACTTCAACAAAAGGGGACAAAAAATATTTAAAATTATTAAATACAGAGATTTTTTTCAAGAATGATAGAATGTTGTTTCAAGGCGATCATGTGTCAAATATGATATAAGCCTAATTATCATCCATCATATATAATTCACCACATGCACAATCAAGAGTATGATTTTGATAACAACTCATTACACCTTATTTCTTTTATTCACTGATTTAAGCTTTGAAGTGTTAACCATGCAACTTCACTTTCGCGTCACCGCATAGAAGATTTGTACCACCATATCATAAATCCACAAATAATTTTGGTTCCATGATGGAACATTAACACTATATATGAAAATTTACTTTTGATTCCTGCAAATTTCCACAGTCAGATCTCTTTTGATTCATACATCGACTACTGTAATGGTTACACTGAGATGTAAGAATCCACTTATAATATTGTTTCCAAAAGAACTTTGAAATCCTTCAATTCAAGATCACCTATTATCTTCGTCATATATTTGAGAGGGAGATCTTCTCAAGAAGAAAAAATCACCACTGTATAGTTCTCTTAAATCAATTCTTTGATCGAGAAGTGAAATAATGATATGATGATCTTAAGGTTCCAAGACTACGAGAAGGTGGATGGAGTTCCTAACGTAACACTTTCATTAATCATTACCACTATCATAGCCAATCCTCATGTCTCAAGGATCCCTAATAATGACAAAATCTCATGTAATTTGATATATATTAGAATCTTCACAAAGCTAGGCTTATGCAAGTTATATTTGAGGCCATGCAAAGGCTAGAGTGTCATAGAATTTAAAGATTCCTCTACTCGTCCATGTGAACTAATATATATATATATATATATATATATATATATATATATATATATATATATATATATATATATATATATTAGTTTCCATGGTAGAAGGGAGAAATAAGAGGATCGTGAACATTTATTTCTTTGTAGTTTCTTGTGGAAACGTTTATAATGACATCCTTTGTGAATCAAGAAACATATAACCTAGATAAAAAGAGAAGGTGGTGAAATCAAAAATCACCAGAGCTCATGGAAGGAAAAAAAGGTTTATGAGAAAATAAAGTAAGTCTCTATTATAAGAAAAAGCAAAAATTGTTTGAAAGACCAAAATAATCTTTATAGAGTAGATAAGATGGATAGATCAATGATCCAAAATGAGAGAAAATAGGAAGATAAAAAATAATGATCAAATATCACCTTGAAAATATAATGATACTTGAGTGCACTTGACCATCATAGGGGAAAGCGTCATGCCCTAACCTTTGAACCTAGGGCTACATGTAAAGAAAGGATGCAAAATGTATCAATGATGAGACTAGCATTTAATGTGTTTGTTCCATGAATACCTTCTACTTATCCATATAAAGATCCCGACATAGAGAACATGACCTCATTTCTTAAAAGGCTTCCTATATGCCATCCCACGACAAACCTTAGAGTTGGGGAAATTATTCTGGGCCAACCACATACCGATATGATATAAAGCCAATTGCCTTCCATTATATATAAATCACCATGCGTGCACTCTAGGGTATGATTATGATCAAATTTCACTATACTCCTTTTTAATTACTCATTAGCTTGAGCATCAGAGTGCTAACACTCCACCCTATCAATTCTTCTCATATTTGGAGTTATTGTGAAGTGCTTACACTGACCATTAATATGAGACTTTTGTCCGGAGGTATGAATGTTGAAATTGAAGAGAGAGAAAGAGTTTTTCAGAATGGATATTGGGAATCGGCTATGGAAGTATTAAAGATGCTAATGACGTAGATATCACAGTCCAGATGCCACATGATATGTTGATTTCCCAGCTGTGGCGATCCAATTTCAGTTATTGTGGAAAACACGTATCTAAATCTATTGAACAATATGAATAATCAAGATTTTTTTTCAAGAGAGAGCTATATTAGCTCCTAAGAATACCATTATCGATGCCATAAATGATCATATGTTGGATTTAATACCCAGAGAATAAAAAACTTATTTGAGTTATGATTCTCCATGTAATGCTAAGTCAGACCTAGATGATGTGTATACTCCTAAATTTATGAACAACAATGTATCTTATGGACTACTAAATCACAAGTTAAGACTAAAAGTCAGAGTCCCGTTAATATTGTTGAGAAATATTGATTAGTAGTTAAATTTGTGCAATGAGATCAGATTGATAATTACAAAAATAGAAAGATATGTCCTGAAGGTAAGATTATATCAGGTAACAATATTGATCAAAAGATTTTTATTCTAAGGTTATCATTGACTATAAACGATAGAAGAATCCCTTTTAAATTTCAACGTCGATAATTTCCATTGACCATATCATTTGATATGATTATCAACAAGAGTCAAGGTCAATCACTTAAATATGCAGGAATATATCTTCCCCAATCAATTTTCTCTCATAGACAATTATATGTTGCAGAGTTAAGAGTTACTTCAAAGAAATATTTAAAGATATTGATAACCGACAATGAAGTTGAATATACAAATATAACTGAAAACGTCGTCTACAAAACCGTCTTTTATAATATTCATTCGTGGGTTGTTTAATTATTTGCAATATGTATATGAATTCATTTTAAAATATATGCTGTTATATTATTCCGTTTAAAATTATAAATTCAATCAATTGTAGTTAATTTTTTAGATTTTTGATAAAAAAATTAATTTAATTTATTAATATTTTTTTTAAACGATTTAATCCATTCTTAAGACATGGTTGTGGACCGTAATAAGGTGAGATGTATTAATCTATCCATCCCTTCCCTCCTTAACTCTTCGCGCTGCTTCGAAAGCGTCTATTTCTTCTTTCCTAAGAAATAGCGTAACTAACGCGTTCTCAAAACAATACACAATTACACTTTTACCCCCAACATTCTCCCCCAATTATTTCCCCATTTCCATCACTAGATCATTTTCACTCTGTTTTTCATCCCATACTACTCCTTTTCCAGGAAAGTTTCTAATTTTCCTGGAATTTTATTTCTCATTCAACTCAAAACCCAATTTGAAAAAAAATAAAAAAATAATTTCGATTTTGTTCTGCATTCGTATTTCTTTCGATGGGACAAGGGCAATCGAAAAGCGAGTTGCTCTACCAGCAAGTCAGTTATGGGAATTCCGACGGAATCAAAGCGCTTCACAGAGACGGTGCAGGTCTCGAGGTATTAAGGGTTTGGTGATGATTTTGGATTTGGATCCATTTCATTTGATTGTTGATTATCGTGATTTTGTTGTTATTTGATGCAGTATATGGATAGAGAAGGAAAAACACCCTTGATTGTTGCTTGTATGAATCCTGAACTTTACAATATTGCTAAAACGTTGATTGAACTTGGAGCCAATGTCAATGCATACCGTCCTGGTATTGATAATAGTTCATCTGAATCACGACACTGACACATCGACACCGTTAATTATTCTACTGTTATACTTAATTTTTATGGACAAGTATTGTATTGGAGATTGAAATTGGAAAATTTTGACTACTTTTAGGACGTCATGCTGGGACTCCGTTGCATCATGCAGCTAAAAGGGGTCTTGAGAGTATTGTGAAGTTACTTCTTTTACATGGAGGTATGTCTGAGTGTTTATATATTAAAAATGGTTTGAATTTTAGAGACATGGATTTAATTTAATGTTCAACTTTGTAGCCAATCCTTTGGTGTTGAATGATGATTGTCAAACTGCTCTTGAGGTTGCTAGGGCTAAAGGAAATAGCAATGTTGTTCGGGCATTGGAGGTAGCGTTTAAACTTTTTGAATGTTATATTATACTTTTTAGATTCATTGAAGAATTAATGTATATTGACTATATGTAGTCCAGATACATGGATTCTTCAATGAATCTAAAAAGTAAACTTTTTCTTATATTAAGGACCCGGAGGGAGTATATCATTGTGTTGTTGTATGGAAGTATTGAAGTTGAATGGGATGACTGTTTTACCTTTCTTTTCTTTATCGTGATATTTAAGTTCTTTAAATGATGAGTACTGTTTTGCAGAGTCATTTATGCTTGTTCTCCGGTTGGTTGAGAGAGTTTCATGGACCTGGGTTTCTAGAAGTAGTAGCTCCTAATTTGGTCTCGAGGAAAGTGTACGTATCATGTGACATGTTGAATCATCTCAGTTCACTTCTGCATTTTCTATTTTATGGTTAATGTTTTATTTTTTTGGTAGATGATTGGCCTTGCATCCAAACTACTAGAAAATATTTTTGGAAAGGATCTTTTAGCTAAAACAGAAAGTGATTATGCTCATTGGTTAATCTTTTTTACAGTTGGGTGGTAGTTTTACCGGTAGGCTCCCGTGGTTTCACCATGCCTTACAAGTTGGAGCTTGCCGTATATTCCACTATGCAGGTAATCTGTAATTAGCAAATCATCTTTTCACATATCTCGCGCACACACATAAAATAATAATTTCATGTTCCACTGACTGGAAGAAGTTTGAACTAATGTGGGAAAATGTTAAACTATTACTGGGACATTGAAATGATTGTAGTTGCTAGGTTTTTTTTGCACTTAGTAAAACTAACTTATTAGAATTGAGTAGGTGCTTTTCATTTGTCTAGATATTATTCCCCTTTCATTATCTCTATTTATATCTCCACTCAAATCATATAATTAAATGAGCAGGATGCAAAACCGCGTACAGTTGTTCCTCTATGGAAGGCCAAATTAGAAGAACCAAGGCTCCGTCAGTCTGATCCGTCAGTGGCAATTAGTAATAAGACTACCAGTAATCTCTTATTCCTAGTTCTTTTTCTTTTCATTTGTCTCTTCATTTTTATGTTTTGGTAATTCATTTTGTCACAATCATTTTTCTGTTTTGGTCATTCATTTTGTCACAATCAGTTTTCTGTATTTAAGTCTTGTTATATCACTAGAACTAGAAATTAGGAGATATACTTGTGTATATTTAAGAGAAAAATTAATGGAGACAAGAGTAGAGAAAGATAAGGGAGATTGAGTTGAAATACTCTAGTCTGGGAGTTTAAAAACCTTAATTCATTTTTTTGTTTTTGTTTTTCAGATTTAATAGTAATACCATATCTTTTTAAAATTTTACTTAGGCCAGATTTCAATGATATTTTAAAAACTATGACACTAGTTGGAGAATGATAACTGCCTCACTTTTGCCTGCAGGCCAAAATTTTTAAGACAAGACTCCTTCAATCTATAATGCGGAATGTTACACTCTACTCGGAACACTCCCCAACACTTGTTTTACTCAAGGTTGTCAAAATCCCGAGTTTCGGGAAACTGGTGGACTCTATAAACTTGAGCATAAACTCTTGCAATACCTCAAATTCATTTAGAAAATATGTCCTAGTACCCAAGCATAATTTATGGCGTATCTATAATCAATACTCAACCTAATAAAACAAACAAAAGAAATAAAGTGAAAAACTCGTGTCAAAACTAGACCCAACTGTCAAACTATACTAGACTAAACAAAAACACAGGATGAAAAAACTAAAACCAGAATACATATAGTAGAATGAAGGAAAATCAATAAAAGTACACGGTGTAATCAATAAGCTATGTGTTTTGAGGTCTAAACCATGTGTGAATCTAAACTTTGAAACTCCCTGGTATAATCTAGAGTTCACTGGCATTTGTTAGTTTACTTGAAATAGTGCAAGTTTGACAGAAAATGAGTTTATATGCAACGAAGTCTGTTTTGATCCTGGGATTATAAACTTGTTAAAGACTTTAACTTAGAGTTTGACAACTCTGGTTTTCCATACAGGAAATGCTTCTTTACTTATTGACTGACTTTGATTCTGTTGCATTTTCTCTGGCCCTTCCAGAAACACGTCTTAAATTTGGGCCTGCAAATGAAAACGACAGGCAACAACTTACATGGTTTTCTAATGCTTGCAAAGGAATACCACAGGTTTGTAACTTGCAATATATAATGATGTTATTCTGTGTTTTGTAGATGTAGAATCTCTTTTCTTAAAGTGTAGATGTAGATTCTGTTTTCTGTATTTTGTTTGACAGTTTCTATTTGGATTGCAATATTGTGCTTATTAACTGTATATGTAACAAAGAAGTTGATCCATACGGAGTACCATTCTTTAAAAGATAAAATTATTAAGACGAAGAGAATACGTGTTAGGATTTAAGCCCAAAAGGAGAGTCCAACCCAAAAGACTAGTCCGTTAGGTGCGAGAGCATCATGGCTTAAGTATTACATTGAGCACTTTTATCTGCTCAATATGGGACTCCTAATATTGTCACACCCATGAAGAGCCGACGTCCATGGAAGCTTTCCCTCTATCGGCATTGACTTGGTGGTAGCCCTTTTCTCTTTGGAAGCTTTACTCATCTATTGGTATTCAGTTGTGAGTCTTAATCCAGCCTACAGGTAGACCTTTCCATAGTCCAACTCTCGACAAGAACACCAATTGTTAAGACTAAGCCTATGAGGATAGTCCAGCCCAGAAGACTAGTCCTGTAGGCGGGAGAGCCTCATGTTCTAAGTGCCACATTGAACACTTTTATCTACGTTATCTAGGGCTCTTAATAACCATACATGACAACGAATTTCGAGTATAAAAAAAATCCTCTTCAGTATAGAGCAAAAGCCACACAATGATAGTTCAGAGCTGCCAAATCCTCAACATATTTGCTAGGGAAACTCCATTAAAATGAAAATAAACAGAAACAAAGAATCTAATCTTATCCCATATCAGCTGTTGTGACAAAGAAATCTTAAATGTTTGAGTTACACAACCATATGCACAGAAATGTTGCATGGATTGCACATTACTACAAAATCTTACACTATTTTATTCTACTAAAAGTCCAAAACGTTTAAAATTAATCATAAAAAATTGGTATAGGGATCTAAGAAAAACTATACGCCGAACAATTAAGAACTTGGATCTAAATGGCCTGTCATTTGACAATTGACATGATTATGATTAGCATATTATGGCATTATTTGGCTCATGTACCTAATGCCATCTACTGGGAAAATACTTCGGCGGTGGCAAACAATGAAATATCAAAGAGAAACATCGTAAAAATATATGAGGAATTGATTATGAGCAAGTGCCATTATACACAACACAAATATTAGGGGGAAGAGCCTTTATGAATCTACATGGCATTGAATAATAGTTCTATTAAGCACCACATCTAAATAAAAGTTGACTTCTAGAGGGATTTTTAATTTTACCTTGATGGAAAGTAGCTCAAAGATCAATGAACAAGTTGGAAATTAGAAAAAAGATGTTGCCAAAAACAGCCTAGAAGTTTCAAAAGCTAATTGTAAGAAAGTGATACAAAGTTCTCAATGATAAGCTGCTGGATTTTATGTTCAAAAACAATTTGTAAATTAGCAAATAGCCTACTTCCTCACTGTGGCTGTGTTATGAAAGAGGGAGAGTAATCTGCAGTTTCTCAACAAAAATAACTTAAGCTGCCGTTGGTAGTTATTTAAAACCTATGTTGGGAAATTGGACTTTTTTCTTTATCATGAAAATGCTTGGGTGGCCAAAATACAATGTTCTTAAATTTTTTCTAGCATTTTGTTTGCTGCATTTGATGCTCAACAAATATAATCAGACGTAGGGATTTCTTTCTCTGTAAAAAATCAGTATTTGATTTGCTTCATAACATCTACCAAGTCAGTTCAGTTTAAATGCAATTAATCATGGATGATTTCTCAGTCTCATTTTTCTCTCTGCATAAAACCAATAAATGGTGCAAACTTCTGATACCCTTCCCATTAAAATGTTAGTTTAGTCGATGTTTCCTCTGGCAGTTGACCTTGATTTCAATACCTACTCAAGTTGTCTTCAAAGCATATATCATGGCGTTTCCATTTTCTTTATTTTTTTTTATCTTCTTGAAGTACATTTTTTTGTATCCAATTTCTAATTGTTTATTTGCAAAATGATTAATATAAAAGGCTATGGCGATTTTTCTTTCATTTCACTCTAGTTATTTGCAACCCAAATTTTTTTCTTACAAATGTTTGCATATAATAAATATATCACGCATAGCCTGCTTGCTCACTGCATGATGTTCTAATCTTTGGATTTTTCCAGGTAAGTCCAGCATTTTTGAATAATAATGTGGCTACCGTTCCACCAACAGCACCACCTGCTGCTGAAGACCCAGAGTTGGCTATGGCTATCCAAGCATCTATTCAGCATGCCAACCAGGAGAGGCCAAGCTTTCCTGATGCAAGTTCTTCCAACAGTGGAGCAAATGCAGTGCAAGGTTTTCTTGGTACACCAAATCCAAATCCAAATGCTAATGAGTTTGTACATGAGTCTGTTTCAGTTGACAATACTCAACATGTTCAGAACGATAGCAATGTCTCTTCTGGCCACACTGTCAGTGGTCTGGATGTCAATCCATCAGCTCCTCCATTTGCTGACGAGGTTCCATTTGATGGCCCGGTTCAATATCCGTCAATTGATTTGAGCCCTGTTAATTTATTGTCTTCAGTAGTTGATAAGCTACCTAACGAAGAAGGAATGACTGTTGGAGGAAGTGGTTCAACGTGCGTGATATGTTTAGATGCTCCAGCTGAAGGGGCATGCATACCATGTGGCCATGTTGCTGGATGCATGTCTTGCTTGAATGAAGTTAAAACCAAGAAATGGGGTTGCCCTGTTTGTCGAGCTAAGATAGACCAGATCATAAAGCTATATCATGTTTGAAAGATGAAAATGCATATTCAGTTAAATTATGTTTTACAGCAAAAATTTCTACATCCCCCACAGGTTTTTTTTGTTGTTGTGAATATGTTAATTTCATATGCTTCTTTCTATGTGCTTGTGAGTTCATATTATTCCTTGTGGAAGTGAATTGTGAAACTGCTGTAAATAGGCCTTGAATACACTTAGATATTACTCGATTTTTGTTTAGTATCCAGTGAAAAAATTTGATCCCGGAGTACATGGGATCTGCATTACAACACTTAAAATTCATGTATACTATATAGTTTTACATTGAGCTCTGGTTAATTAATTGCAAAATATTTCTTGTTTTTTTCTGCTGCTTAAAATTTATACAGGGGATAGTTTTACATTGAGCTCTGGTTAATTAATTGCAAAATATTTCTTGTTTTTTTCTGCTGCTTAAAATTTATACAGGGGAGTTGTTCTTTCCACTCTTATGTGATCTCCTCCACCACTATGAAAAGACTCAAATGCCTCCAATATATTAAGAGATTCATCTTTGGACACCTTTTCTGCACATACTTCAGACGAAGCTTTTCATAGATGCGTCTCCGGAATATGATCTGTTAGTTCAAAACAGGAACATGCATAAATAATGGTTGAATGGAAACCAAAATAAATTAACATAAACGTTACTTAGATAAATTTAACATTAGAACAATGGTTGAATGGAAAACCAAAATAAATTAATATTAAAATAAACATTACTGAGATAAACATTACATAAATTTAATTTTAGATGTCATTACAATCAGGTGGTTCAGGATGTTGCAACATTCTTATAATATCTTCGATTGATTTTTGAATTATTATATCCACTTCAATCAGATCCTTTGTTGAGTTACGGTAAAAGATACTCAACACAATCTTCAAATTATCATCCGTCTTCAGTTCAAATATGGTAAACGTATCTTCCCTTCACTATTAATGGAGGATGAACGGTATTTGAGTTTGAAAACTCTTCAATTTTTTGGATATCGCATGAGAGTATTCAATTTGAATTTCAGATCGACGAGAAGTATGTCCTCGAAGACCCTAAATTGAAGTGGAGGATTGACTCCATTGAAATACATAAATGTAGGATAACGATAGAGAGTCATTTTGGTTTTTGTAAAGAAAATAGAATGAGAGACCTTATTTATAGAAATTTTATATCAATAAGGACCTTACAAACCCTATCATATAAGTAAGACATGATTCAGAGATGCATCTCTGGATCTATCTTTTTTTTTTCTTCAAAAAATAAATGTCCATCTGGAGATGCATCTCCGAATAATCCACTATTATTTTTTAATAATTAAAAGGAGTGTCCGAAGATGCATCTCCGGAACAATCCAAAAATTATGCAGAACAGAACCATGGTATTATGCAAAAAAGAATTACAAAAATTGTCTAAAAAATATCATCAAGATTTATAACATTATGTAGTGCGTTAAATACAAAAGTGTGTTGCATTGTTAGATTACAACTAAAACACATCAAAATACATGTCACTGTCTACATCTATTGGTGGTTCATTCTTTGATCTTTCCTTATTTGCTTCTATTTTAATGTCGCTCAACTTGAACTATTCCATCCTTTTTAAAAAGTGATTAGGCTAATTTTCAACATCTTGTGTGAAATGTGTCGTCCACTCCAGTGATGTATTTGGTATATGTCATTGTGATTTCAAATAAATCTGAACAAAATGTTGATTTTTTATAGCCAATCAATACACATGATGCATTCTGATGGATTTTGAGGTGGCTTAATCCTTAGTGGAAAAAATGTTCCAAGAAACAATGTTGTGTTAACGCGATACATACACCATAAGCGCTTGCTATAAGGTGTCCCATTTTTGGGAATCACTTCCATTTTTCAAACGGAGCCGGACCCGTAAGACAAGGAACTCTAGCATTGAAAATTGAATCGCAATTTGCTTTGTTTCTATATAGCCTTGTGTGTGATTTCCTATGTGTCTTTATTGAAGGTAAGAAAAACACAAGAAAATGGGGGATTTGAATTGGGTTTTCGGATTTTAAACTTTTTGCTCCCCAAACAAACAAGGATGAAACAAGAAACAAAATAAATAAACACAATTATTTTTATCCTGATTCACTGTTAACGAAGTTAATCCAGTCCACCCACCAATGTGATTTTTCCTTTCTCAACAAGGAATTAATCCCCTATAATCAAACTGATTACAGACACAAACAAAGACCACCGTCAATGTTTACAAAACCACAAAGACTAACCGTCAATGGTTTCTTGAGAAATTAAGACTATACCCTAGTTTCTCAAGGAACAATCAACACCAAGGTTGAATTAAAAAGTGTAAGGATGCTTCTTTGAAAGTAGATTCCACAAGTTGAAATACAAAGATATAACACAACAATGTTAATAGCAAGTTGAATGAACAAAAATTCCTTACTTTTTACAAAATTTTGCACAAGATATTTTTGTATAAGGTTGAGTAGCACTTCAATAATTTGTTTGACGTAAAGCTCCTTTTTAATTATTCCAAATCTTCCTTTTATAGCCAATAAGAAATTTGTTGGAGGGTAGAATAGGAACATTGAATTCCAACAGTCTTCTTGGGTAACAATCAATGAGAGTGGTAGACAACATCGTACCATATTATAGTTCTTGGGCCATAAAATCATAGTAGTAGAAACATTTTATTTGTACCATGTACTATTCACTCACGTAACACCTTTTGATCTTATATTTTAATCTTCAAAGGACTTCAAAATGTGTATTGATGAAGCATGTTTAGAAGGACCAAACAGATCAAAGAGAATCTTCAGAGTCTTCAGAACTTGTTCATTCCAGGATCTTGTCTTTAGAGTCTTTAGAAGCTCGACCTTTAGAATCTCGAAACTTGGAAGCGCAATTTTTTTCCAGATTTTGAGAAGTCTTCAGAAGATCTTTAATCAGATTTATAGTTAGAAGCTTTAGACTAACGCTCATCAGAACTGTTGTCTTAGAGGCATTCTATAACTTGACTAGATCTTTGTAACACGTACTTGAATCTCTCTAGAGTCAGAGTGTGTGTGTATCGGCAAAAAAATGCGAGTGTAAGCCATTGAATTGACTCAACTCGAAAAAATAGCAATGAAGTCGCCACCACGCTTTTATTTTATCCAAAGGACTAGGAAAAAGAGCGAATAAAATCATAAAAAAACCAAAGATCTGGATCCAGGGGTTAGTGATGATAAGGGAATGTGTTAGACACCCAAAACATCTACGGTACTCCGTAGGAACCTTTTTGAAAATTTTATATGTGTGCTAAAAAAAAGGTATATGTACAAAATGGATGGTGGGGGTGAGAAAAGAAGTAATTTTTACAATTTTTGATTTGATGGATCTTCCAATGATATCCAGGCCTACATACCAATAATGTGGAATGTTGAAATCAAAACTCATGTAGTTCGGGTAAAAAATACTAAAATTGCGTGTTGGTTGATTTTAAGAAAATGATTTTTAAGAGGAAAGCCACAAAGGGCTCAAAAAGTTTGAATGAGGTTATGTGTTTTTTAGTCTTATGGAAAATGGTCAAAGTATTATTAAATGTATTGAAAGTTTATTAAGAAAATAAGTTTGAAATGCATGGACCTAAGTCCAAGTTTTTTATGAAAATGGTTCGAGTTTTGGAAACAAGAATCCTTTGAAAAAGACAGAAGATTTTGAAAATTGAAGAATATGGGAGGAGATGAAGAGGCTAACTTATGTACATAAAGTAAAAGGTAAGGGTAAAGAAATATCTAACGGTTGAGAAAATCTAGTACTTGACATCAAGAAGCCAATACCATATTTCCATCCTTTGGATTGCCACACAAGCAACAAATAACCAGATAAAAAAACCAAGCTTCAGATAAATCAATGCCTCAGATGAATTCATGTCTCAAGAAAAATGGGCAGAGTAACGGTTGTATTTGAAGGAAATCCACTCATGATCGAGTATAAACAGAATAACTTGCATACAAGATAATAAACCAAGTAAGACAAAATAGCACCAAGATCATAGAAATCTTCGAGCTAAGGTAGAAGTCCTAATCCTAAGTCCAAATGTCAAACTCCGAGCATAGGGATAATAACCAAGTCCAGTCAAAAGTCTTTTATGTTTAGGTTGAATTATTAGGTATCTTTCAAAAGGAAAAATAAAGCTCAAGTGAGCAAATTCAAAATAACAGGAAAATAAAATGCTCAAGTGAGCAAAGAGAAAAAATGACATGAAATGTAAATGCTCAAAGTAAAGTGCATAAAATAAAGAACATAAAAATAAAAGCGGAAAATAAAGGAGAAAAAATAAAGGCATAAAGTAAAGGTAATTGTTAATAAGGTTAGCAAGATGATCATCTTGATTGCACATGAAAACTTGTCAGAAGCTTGATTAAAATCATAGCGACCACACAACAAGTTTCAATTGCTTTTTGTCAAGTATATCATCAAAAAGCCAATTGTTAGTAAGGTTAGCAAGATGACTATCTTGAAACTTGTCAAGTATATCATCAATTTTGGAACAATCACCACTTGATCAAAGATGGTTGAGAATTTCAAATGGAAAAAGTTAGTGAAAACTTGCCAGAAGCTTGATTAAAAAAATCATAGCGACCACACGACAAGTATTACAGGTGTTGAACCAAAATCAAAGTTCAAACCATCTTTTGGGGCTTTTGCAAAACATAAAATTTATGCCACCAATTGATCATTTTCCGATTTGAGACAAAATAAAAGAAAAATAATGGGATAAGATGAAGAGGGAGGGGATATATCACAAAGATAATTCATGCATCAGATGAATTCATTCGGTCTAACTTCGTCAAAATCAACCAACTATCTTGGTGGATTTGGTCATGAGACCTATCAACACCCAAGTTCTATTGATGTTGAGGAAATTTATGACTCCAAATAAATCCAAAATCAAAAATGAATTTTAAATAATAAAACAAAATAAAAAATTGTTTGAAAATGAATTATTTAATTGGATTTTAATTGATAAAATACATAATGGTATCCATGCACCAAAATAAAATTCCAAAAAAATTATCCAAGGTCAAATCTTCGACAAACTACCTCCCATAATGACGAGGCTACCATTTATGGCTAATATCAAACTTAGTGATGAACATCTATCAGAGTCGTTCAACAATGAGCTTGTAATTCACCCATCGGAGATAAACGACTAATCAACAATGAGCTCGTAATTCACCCATCATAATACCAAAAAGAAACATTCAACAATGAGCTTGTAATTCACCCAAAGAAACGTTCATCAATGAGCTTGTAATTCACCCATCGGAGATAAACGACTAATCAACAATGAGCTTTTAATTCACCCATCGGAATACCAAAAAGAAAAATTCAACAATGAGCTTGGAATTAACCCAAAGAAACGTTCATCAATGAGCTTGTAATTCACCCATCAGAGGTAAACAAATAATCAACAATGAGCTTGTAATTCACCCATCGGAATATCGAAAAGAAACGTTCAACAATGAGCTTGTTATTCACCCAAAGAAACGTTCATCAATGAGCTTGTAATTCACCCATCGAAGCATTCAACAACAAGTTTTCAACCTATTGGAGAGGTATGGTCAATCAACAACGAGAGGTTCCCCATCAGAGTACCAAAAAGGATCACATTGGAAATAACAGACTTGTTGGGGAATATAGGTTACTCAAATAAAGAGACCGCCACCTGCTGTTAGGAAAGAGAAGATTGTAATAATACTGCTGGAGGATGAAAATGGACTTCATGAGGAAAATTAAATCCACTCCTGCTTAAGAGATAAAGCCTTCATGTGCAAAATAAATGCTTTCTCCATCTAGAACACATAGTCTAGAGAGATCAAAATAATAATGCAACTTGGAGACCAGAATTCAAACCACGGCCACACTAGAGAAAGAGATTTGAATATGCGAAGAGCTGGGTAAAAGGGTTAAGACTATATTCTTCCATGAGGGATAACTCAGTGGGGAAGATGAAAGGGTAAACACTTTCCTCTTAATGTTTACCTTCTAATTGAGAGGATATCCAAAATATTAATGAATGCAAATAAGCAAAGAATTGTAATTCAGCTATGCATGATGTATGTATGAAGGAATGTATGAGTGTGTGTATGTATGTATACTGACAAAACAGACACACTGCACTAGGGATAATCATGTAGGGCCAACTTGGTAAGGATGACACCCGACCAAAGCGCATAACAAACCACCAACTTGAAGGACAACTGTAATACGGTGGGAGAACTGACTTAGTTGTTTTGCGTTTTATCACAAATATTGCGGTTAGCAAGAGTCGCCACCGACTTTTATTTTATCCAACAAGGAAAGGTGAAAAGAACAGGAAAAACCTTTGATAGATTATGAGTTCAGGGGGTAGGTTATGAAAAGGGAAGGTGTTAGCACCCTTTTCATCCGTAGTTATCTACGGGCTCTTAAATGCTTAACTCACTTTTGAAAACTTACTTTTGTGTGTGTGTGATTTGTTTGAAAATATTTTGATTTAACTTTGTAAAATGATTCTTGTATCAGTCCTCAAGAATGCATACGAAGTATTTGAAAATATATGTTTGAAAATGTGAGCTGTGAAAAGTATTTTGTTTAATGAGCAAGCAATTAAGAGTTATTACCCACTCTAAGATCGTTCTTGTTATTTTCCTTCTCCTTTAAGGATAGTGTTATCCATACTATTAGTTGGTAGGTAGCCCCATACATTGGATGTGAAGGGACAGGCGTAGGGTCATCGTATGGTCATTGAAGGCAACATGTAAGGATACCTTAGCAACTTTGTAGGGACTATCATCATTTTAATAGTAGGAAACATCGAGGGACAACATCATGTATCCATAGGCAACTCAGAGGGTCATCGAGGGACTGTGATCTTTATACCAAAGGGACTATGATGATGTTATTCATAGACAAACTTTGCTAAGATATCCCTAGTTCGAGGGACATGACCATGTTAATCGTAAGACAACAAAGAGAGGATACCCTAAGGGTTCAAGTGTGCAATAATGATTCAATTCAATTATTTATCTTGAATTAGGGTTATCTAACGTTGATTTTAGATCTTGCCATACAATCATATTATCATACATCTAACGGTTAATATCTGTACAGAAAAATAAAGTGCGGGAAATTAAACCTAAGCTATTACATGATTTCAGGGCAGATACATAATTAGGTGCAGAAATTTAAATCTAGACTATTACATCCCATGAGCAGTTACATAATAATGAAAAATGCGAGGAAAATAAGAACTACGCTATAACAAAAATAACTGTGCGACCTATACATCGATTTCTAGAATTTAAAGGCAAAAATAATAAACAAATAATGAGAAAAATATTCTAATAAATGTAAAAATATTCTAACAACCTAAATATTAAAGAAAAATATTTTTTGTATTTTTAGTGATTGATTTTAAGTAAGAAAAAAATTAATTAATTAGAGGTTAATTATGAAAACAATTTTAAACTTAGTTAAAATAAAAATATTTTTGTGTCAAAAATTAAATAAACATTTTATTAACCTAAAACTAAAAATAAAATATTTTTTTATGGTTTTTGAAAATAGTTAAAATAATTTTTGAAAAAAAAATTAAAATAAAAAAGAAATTGAAAAGAAATAGAAAAATGTGAAGAAAACTAGTGTCAAAAAATTAGATTGGGGCTGAAAAGTGTTGAACTTGTGACCCTGAGGTCACAGGTACAAAACTTGACCACTCAACCACACGCCAATGGTATTTACAAGCTGCTTCTGGAAATATATATGTGTTACCCTGCAAAAATCAGAAAATAAAAAAAATGGCAAAAGGCAGGGATCGAACCCACGCCTTGAAGGGTGAAAGGACTAAGTGCGCGCGTTTAACCACTGGGGTGGTGATACATCCAATATTACACACGCATGCATAAATATATAAGTGAAATTAAGTCCATGAAATTAGATTAAAAATCAAAACGCACACTGGGGCCCAAGGAGTTTGAATGAGCCAATCGCACACAGCCACGCCACCTCGATCAGTCAAACAAACTCAGAGACGCCGGAGTCAAACTTCGGTCGTCTTCTACGATCACCTCATCTATCAAACCTGCAAAATATCAAACATCAATGATTCCAAAGGACCATATCCCCCTAAATCGAGGGTAGCGAATCCATTGGTGGTGACCGTTTGGCCTAAAAATGCTTGTATTGTGAGATTCGAAGGTTTCAGTTTGTTATGCCCTACAATGGCATCCTATGATTTAGGCATCGAAGCTCGCATGTAAAACGTTAAACTTGTTCTAACGGATGTCCTGAACACAAACAAACACATCAAACATGTCAACAATGCATGAATTATCAAATTTGAATTTGAGAAACCTTACCAAACCGGTGTTGTTGAGAGATAGGGAGAGTTTTGTGCACCATTTAGCTTTGCAAACGATTGAGATTGACTTCTGGGAGCCTTAGGAGTATGATTGTGTGCTTGAAATGGCTTGATAATGGATAGAGAATAGGGTTTGAATTTTCCCTAAACTTTGAATTTTTGAGAATTTTTTTGGGGTTTTTGAGAGCAAGTGTCCTTCTCTTGCGGTTTGGTTGTGTATATATAGAAGAGAAAATTAGGTCAAGAATTGAGAGGAAAATATATTGCATTCAATGTGAAAATATTTGATTTGAAAATCAAATGAAAAGCTTCCAAATTTGGCCAATCTTGCATTGATGTTGTACACGGTAAAAAGTGAAGAACGAGGGAACCGAATCGGAATTCGGCTCTCCGTCTCAAAAACAATTTAATTTTAATTTTATTTTTAAAAGATGCCGCGGGCACCAAACTTTATTGTTTTCAAAAAAAGAAAGGAATAGGGGAAAACTGAAATACCTTAAAAAAGATATGCAATGCAATTAGTGTGAAACTAAACGCAAAGCATGAGGGAGATTCCTGGATTCGGGGTTAGATTATACACAGGGAAGGTATTAGCACCCTATGTATCTATAATACTCTATAGGATATTTTGTGCGTTTGTGTTTTATTTTCTATGCTATTTTGGTAAAGTTTCTCCTTTGAGATTTAAGAAGGTAAGCTATGTATGAAACTAAGTTTGTTTATTATGATTATGCTCGCAAAGATCGTTGCAATCTTCTACACACATATCCCCTAGAGGGAATCAGAGAAATTGTAGCTCAGGATCTAAGGGTAACTAAGGTTTGGGTGGTTTGAGAGAGAACGAAGTATGCTTGTCAAGGGTGAGACGTTGTGCCTACGTATTCTCAAAAGGAGGTTGAGAAAGTCAGAGCAATCGTAGTTCTCACTTATGTGCTAGTGGAAGCAATGATTTTTAAGAGACAACGACAAGTGTCATCTTAATGAAAAATGTATCTAATTTATTTCATCACATACATTTTGAAAATTGATTGTTTGAATCTTTCATTATAAGAAATGAGTGTTTAACTTGAGTGTGCAAGTATACCACTTATAGTTCTTAGAATGAGAAGATGTTTTCAAAAACATTGAATCTTTCATTGTAAGCATTGGGCGTTTTGCTTGAGTGTACAAGCGTTGCCACTTACAGTTAAAAAATGTTTGATTTGAATGTGATGCTATATATGAGATACTTCTTCCATAGAGATGATTCATGTCTCATCTCTGAGGAGAAATATTTTGTTATTGGTTGGGGGGATGTTTTTAAGAATCCCGTGGGTCCTTGTATTGTAAGCCCAAGAGGAGGATATCCGAGTGACATTGAGGATCCTTGTATTGTGAGCCCAAGAGGAGGATTTTCGAGGGACATTGAGGGTCCTTATATTAGGAGCCCAAGAGGAGGCTACATGGTATGACTGGCTTGGCTTTAAGAGTGATTTCACCGGGAAACCATACTTTTTGGGTTCTATCCTAGCTAAGGAGATTCTTTGTACGAAGCCCAATAAGAGGTTGTTGGAGATTTCCAGATCTCTTTCTTGTATCAGGCCCAAGAGAAGGCCAACTCAACGAGGGAGTTCTTTTGTACGAAGCCCAAGAGGAGGCTAACTCAACGAGGGAGTTATTTTGTACGAAGCCCGAGAGGAGGCTAACTCAATGAGAGAGTTCTTTTGTACGAAGCCCAATAGGAGGCTATGGGGAACCTAGTTGTTTTTGTACTTTTTGGTTTTCTTTGAACTTATTTTTGTGGGTCTATAATAATTTTTTGGCTAAATTATCCCCAAGGTCCTTTAAGTTATTTAATTGTAATAGATTGATCATTTATGTTATTTTCGCTACATGTGGGTCATTTATATTAACTAACGCTTGCATTGTTGACCCTTTTTCGAAACTCATTTCCAAAAAAGTTGAAGTGGGTCTAATGTTACAAATATATCACTTAACATAGGTCAGAGACCATCATTGGATCAAATAATAAAAATTTTAGAATTTTTTAGTGCATGTATTTTAAACTAATTAAAATGCATGAAAAGTCAAAAATTAAAGAAAAATAGTAAAACAGAAAATAAAATTTTCAGAAAATTACACGAAGTGTAAAACGAGAAAAAATATTTTTAGGAATTTTTTCATAATTTTTGGACTAAAAACAGATTTAATATGAATTTTGGAAGTTAAAATAAAATTAATATAACAAAATAAAGCAACATAAAAGTCAACAATGCAAACACTAGTTAACATAAAGGACCCACATGTAGAGAAAACAACATAAATGACCAATTTGTTACAATTAAATAACTTAAAGGACTCTGGGAGTAATTTACCCAATTTTTTACATCTGCATTTTAACTACTCCGGTTGGTAGTCATTTATGTTTATTGTTTTGTTGCCACTAACAATGTATGAGTTTCTTTTCCGCACCAAGTGGTGGAAATTGGCTAAGATGTTGACACCCTTACTGTGGTTTTTCTTCTTTCAACACCTTTGACAAATTATGGAAAAATGGGAGAGTGATAATAGTGTGTACGGGTTTAACTTTGTGATGTATTTTGCTGATATATACTACTGACTAACTTCAGTGTGCTTAGTAATAACTGGTTGGTGTATTGACTGTTCTTAATTTTGTTTGGGTGTGTTAGGGGAGAAATTCCGAGGAGGGAGCATGTTGCATGGGACACACCTTTTGTAAGAGAACACCACATCTCCACCTAAAACCTTAAGGTGATAGGTGTGTGGGTTCTCTCACTTATATAGTGTTCAATCTTCATTTTTCTAACCAATGTGGGACTTCTTCCTCACACTCCACTTTTTCTAACCAATGTGAGACTTCTTCCTCACACTTGATTCTCAAAACTCCCCCTCAAGTGTGAGTCACAATGCCCCCCCTCGTGTGAAATCCTCTCTTTCACATGCACTTATATCACTGTTGGCACTCTCCAACGGAACACCTTCTACCCACCGCCTGCGGAAAGTGTTTAGATACAAGTTAGCCGGTCCCTATCTCGAAACCAGGCTCATGATACCATTGTTAGGTGGAAATTCCGAGGAGGGAGCATGTTGCATGGGACACACCTTTTGTGAAAGAATACCACATCTCCACCTAAAACCTTAAGGTGATAGGTGTGTGGATTCTCTCACTTATATAGTGTTCAATCTTCCTTTTTCTAACCAATGTGAGACTTCTTCCTCACACTCCCCTTTTTCTAACCAATGTGTGACTTCTTCCTCACACTTGATTCTCAATAGGGTGCACATATGCTGAAGCATATGACCTGACATCTGACCCTCAATTGTGTGTGCTGATATCGATGTGTGTTAGTAATATCTTATAATGTGTAACTGTGACTACTAACTGGGCGTGTCTACATGATTGACTCATCATGAGAGATGACATGTCTTGAATGATTATTGGAGCCTCGTTGAGTGACTGACTAATGTATAACAACTTTTTTATTTCTATCTTGACCTACTAACTTTTGTTGCTGATGTGTGTTACTCTGATTTGTGCTTATGTTGCTACTGATATTTGCTCGGTTTGTTCTGAATGTGGTATGCCTAGGATGCATGCTTATGATGCTCATTTATGTTATTTTTGAAGATTTACCGTTTGCACATCTTGTAAGTTATGAAAGAATTATTATGCAAAACAACATGGAGTATACAAGATGTTTTTGTGAAGAAGGGACACATGTGAGACACAATATTCCAACATGTGTGTAACATCTGGACCTTGACAGCGGGTGCCAAGGTTGTTGCAATTTGGAGCGAAATTTCTGATTGTATTTCAATAAGATTTGTTGCTATCTTTTAGCAATCTAATTATTTAGATTTGTTTGATAATTTAATAAGATCAAATTTAAATTATGGAGATTTAAATTTGAATTCAAATCAAATCAAATCAAATATGTTAGTGGAGTTATTTTGGAAAAACGAATCTTAACCAAATCTCCACAATATTTGGTGATTCTAATTCAAATTTTCACTGGAGAAAAGCCCAGCTATGGATTTCTATCTAAAGAGACTCAATGTAACATTGAAGGCTATGATCTTGATTGAAGATTTTTATATTAAAATTTAATTTGAGTCTTTTGTTTGCGTTTATTGTACACCACTCTAGTATCTACATTCATATCATAAGACATACTTTTTGGTTTGTTTAGTTGAGTTATAATTCAACATTCATCATTATGATTATTGTTGTTTATCACTATGGGTTAGAGATTTAGAAAAAATGAGAAGGATTCTCATATTTAAGGAGATTCTTAAATAGAAAGACACTAAGGTAGAATTAAGAAGATGAGAACTGAACAAAGGGATTATTCATCTAAGACACTTTGCACTAATTCAAGTGAAAAGTAAATATCCTTTCTTGGGTTGGAAGCCCTCCAACCGTAAGTGTAGTTACACTAAACTGAGTTGCAAATTCTCTTGTTCTCTTTAATGTTTTTACTTTAAATTATTATAGTTGTTATATTGTGTTAAATATAGTTTAACAAGTTGTATTAAATATCTAGTACAACATCTGTACTTTGAGGAACATGATTTCAGTGAGGATGAAAATTTTCTGGGGAAGAATATTAGCAGGAAATATTTTGAGAGACTAAAAACACATTTAAAATATTTAAGGTTATTAAAAACATATTTAACCATATCATATTTGATTGATCAAAATTCAAATGAGACTCGCTAAATTAGTATGAAATCCATATAATCTAATAAAACCTATATAAAATTTAATTAATAAAAAATAAATTTAATTACTATTTTAACTCATATTAATTCCATTCACATAAATAGTCTTCATATTTCAAATTCAAACATTTCAGTCTCTTTTATATTTTTGTGGTTAAATTTATGAGGTGTTCATTTTTAAATGATATATCACTTATAAAATGTAACAAATCATCATATAATTTTTTTTTGTAGTATTTAAAAGATAAAAAATACTTTATCTGATTCTAGTTATAAGAAAAAAATATCACTTTTATATGCATTGAATAAACAATGTATTTTGTATAAATATTCTCCAAGGACATTAATCATTCACTCTATTTAAAGAAGGGAGGGTCTAAGCCCAAAAAAACAAGCTAAAGAAAAATGACTCTAGAAGATGACATCCCTCTAAAATCATCCTCAAAACTATTTAACAAAAAAGAAGGGATGCAAGCAAAAATCTTAAGGCTTCCTTGAAGGTCTTTCCCAAATCTAGCTAACACATTTGCACAACCATTAGCTTCTTGAGACAACTCGAAGTTATCACTCTTGGCTATCAACTCATGGATTTGAATAACTAATCTTGATCTACCATGCCTCTTCACATCAACATTATGGATGATTTCCACAACTTGTTCAGAATCTGAATTCACCTCCACCTTCTGAAACCCATGTTGTTGCGCCAATTTTGTGCCTTCACAAATCTCCCATAATTCATTATTCAAGGCCTTGCCATGACCAATAGCTTTCGTAATCCCAAACAACCAGTTTCTCTTGCGCGCCATCCACATTTAGCTTGATAAACCCAGATTTAGATTCTTTCCAATGAATATTCACCAAATGATGCTCCTAAATAACATTGTGCTCTAGATTTAGGTTTTTTCTCCAATAAATATTTTCTTATAAATATGACATAGACATATAAGTTACACTTCATTAAAGTGTATATATAATCAATTTTTAGCACAATATGTGAGAAGGATTCAAAAAAAATATTTGAAAATCTTTTAAAATAAAATATTTAAGTAACACGTTTTAAAAAAATAGAAACATCATCACATCGATTTTAAAGATAAAAAAAACTAAAACAATTTAAATTTGAAATAAAATTTTAACCTAAAAAATTGACATAAAATAGATGACTTAAAGTGAAATTAAACTTAAAAAATTAATGTATTAATAGAAAACTTTATTATTTTTTATTTTTTGTAAAATATTGTTAATTTTAGTCTCTTAATTAATAAATGTTTCTTTTTAGTGGTGTTAATGATTGTAGCAACTCGATTTTCAAAAATCATTTAAATTTCGAAAATTAGTGAAATCGCCACCTAATTTTATTTGTTCTAAAATGAACGGGAAAATATAGATAAAACCCCACAAATGCGGATAAGGCGGTCTACGACCAAAAACCATGGAATCGGGAGTCGGTTATGTAAGAGGAAGGTATTAGCACCTCTTACATCCATCGTACTCGATGAGACTCATTTAGTTCTAAGTGTTTGTGTGTGTGTTTTTGCTAAGTTATGAATACAAAAGAATCAAAAGGATTTGCTTATTATTATTTTGAGTTTGGCACGATTTCAAAGCCGTGTGCCTGCGTATTCCCTTGTGCAATGGGAAAGTCAAAACTCTGTAGTTCCTCTGGAAAAGGTTTTAAGTTGGTTGTGTTGATTTTATAAGAAAAATCGTGCATTAGACATTTCAAAGGCTTGAACTTGGACTTGTTTAGTTTGTTTAAAAAGCTTAAGTCCTCATTCGTGTTTGATGATCGCATATGAGCAAAAAAAGGGATTTGAGTGAGTTGGATTGATTTTAAGTGGGTGAAAAGTATCGAACAATAGGACTAGCATCTCATGATTCAAATACTAGAAACAAAAGGAGCTCAATGCTCAACGAGTCGTCTATCATCCCAAAAGTTTTTCTTATGAAAGAGTGAAGTGAAACAAAGTTCACGTTATTAAGAGCCTACTAGGAGTTCATTTTGCACAAGTATTTAAACAATTGGTCTAGCAACCAACGATTTAAATACTTTGGTTTTTATTGTGAAAGAGTTTTGAAAATGCACTCGACAATTGATCGAGGTTTGTAAGTTAATTATGAAAGTGTTTTGAAGTTTGATACGCGAGGGAATGCGAAATGGAGGAGAAACAAGGTGGAAAGTACCGAACAATAGGATTAGCATCCTACGATTCAAATACTAAAAACAAGAGTGAAGTGAAACCAAAAGTTCACATTATTAAGAATCTTTAAATAATTGGACTAGCATCCAACAATTTAAAGACTAGGAGTTAATTTGCACAAGTATTTAAACAATTGGTCTAGCAACCAACAATTTAAATACTTAGGTTTTGAAATGCTCAAGTATTGAATATTGTATCTTATTAGATTAATTAGAATAGGTTTATGTATAAATAAATTCTAAGAAGGCAATCGATATAAGTATAAGAATATGATAAAAGTATAAGAATAAAAGTATTATATATAATAATATTTACAATACTAACTATAAGTATACTATATAACGATATTTACAATATGAAATAGAAATACTATGTATAATTATATATACAATATCAAATATAAGAAATAAAAATAATACTAAGTATAATTATATTCACAATGTCAAATATAAGATAAAAATGCTACTAAGTATTATTATATACATTACTAAATATTACTAAATAGAAGTAGTAATTCAACGTTTTAATTGTTAAAGCAAGTGTGGATGCACTAATTGGAAGTGAGTGTTTGAACAATGTTTTGATATCTTCACAAGTAACAAACTTGTTAGTAGCATAAGCGGGAGATAAAAAAAAAAAAAAAAAAGAAATAAAATTGCAACAAATTAGAACATGGGTTAGTAAGCAAGATTCATAATTAAAATCGAATGAAATTTACATGAACCTAACATGAACACTTTTCAATAATCGAAAACTTAAATCAATATTCAATCCACATAGCATCTCGTCCTAACTTCATTCAATATCGAGTAAACACAAAAATTATTCATGATTATCGATTCACAAATGAAAATAAATGACAATGGTTCATGTTATTACTAGATTCTACTTTAAGACATGACAAATCAAGTTCAATGCAAGCTTGAGTCAATCAAAACAAATATCGGACAGCAACTATGTAATCTTAAAAGAATGCCTCAAAATCCATCTCAATCATGTACAAAGCCTCATGAAGATATATCGATATCACGACAAGCTTTACCTCTTGAATTTCAACTTAAACATCAACACAAACTCTTCCCAATTAATTCAAACATCATGGCGTAATCAAACTTAAATTCAAACAACATTGTGTTCAAGATCCAAAGTCTATTTCAACAATCACCTCAACTCAAATTTAACACAAAAATGGAAAAGTATTTGACATCCGATTCATTATTCAAATCAACTCAAATTGTTTTATCACAAAGCCTCAACCGACTCAAACAAATATGGTGTCTAATGCCAAAGTTCATGGTGATTCAACAATAAACAAATCAACACAAATTAATTTTAAACCAAATGAAAAGATTTTATATCCAAACACGACACATCATCACAAATTAAAACAACGCTATTTTACAGGGGATTCTTTTATCTTAACAAATATTCCTCTATGTCACAGAAAATTAACACAAACCTTTCGATATAACAGCTCAATCAACACAATTATGAAACAATTTTCAACAGGCATCATAGGATTTCACAGTAGACAGTTTATACCATCAAGAGAAACTGAAAGTTACTAACCGTTTACGGAGATTACTGCGAGCTCAGTTGAAACAGAAACACAGACAAATGTGAATGGATCTTGTTGTTATTGACCGGACAATGGAGAGAGGCGGAGGCGGTGCAATACCTTCAACAGTAATGGCAGAACAATGAGGTGAGCTTGTTGTTGATGTGAACAATTGATGAATGGAGAGGAAAGACAGCACCATGGCTCCGAAGAATGGTGGAGTTCCCAGAGCGGTAGCAACGGACAAAAATGCAGTAAACATGGCACTGATATGAGCAGCTCCACGAAAAATGTCTTCGCGGAGTTAGCGGAAGTTGCAGTTGCTGGCTCTACATTTGTTGCAGCGGCTAGTGGTGATGTTGAGTTGAGAAAACAAATTGGAAACGGAAGCTGTTGATGAGGATGGATGGAATCTCCGAAGATGCACAAGTACGAAGGTTTGACAAAACCTGGAGAATGGATGAAGTGATGTTGGAGAAGAGAGCAGATCAATAATGTTCCAGTGATTTGGGTGTTGTTGGAAACCGCCTTCGAGACCGAAGCCTTCGTTGTCGAGGAGAAGCTCGACGGAGTGGGAAGCTTGGCGCGTGTTCTGTGTTCTTCAAAGGCTTGTGTGGCTTGAAAGACCACTTTGAAGGAAGCTTCATTTGTCGGGGATAAAGGACAGGCCCCTGGAGAACCATAATTGACAGCCAATATGTTAACACCTTCAGCTTTTTCTGAAGAAACAACATACTCCCTGCCAGTAGGGTTCAACACATTGGATTGAAGGTATTTGAATTTGTGAAGGAAAAAGCGAGGAGGTAGAAGGTTGAAGAGCGGCTGATGCTATATGAGTTTCTTCGGAGTTCCAAGAGATTCCCTCAAACCATCCATCAGTGTAGACAGAACCGTGTTTAGATTGAGATACATGAAACTCCCTTTCAACATAAGAGTTACTCCAAATTTCGAACCGAGAAGGACCGTCACTCTCCGGATTTCGAACCATCAAAAGCTTCAAACCAGAAGGTGATGGAACCATAGTAGAAATTCCAGACACCTCAACGGGAAGCGGAACATACTGTAAAGTAACGGAACCGTCACTCCGTTAACGGTAGACGATAGAATCAACTTCCGTTTGTTGTTAGACAGAAGATTCGGTTGACTAACGGAACACATCATCCTTGTGAAAAATCTGTGTTTGATTTGAAAATCCATGCCTTGCCGATGGAGGAGATTGAGGTGAATTGTTGAAGTAGGTTAGTAGTGAAGTGAGTATTGTTGTTCTGTTTCTTCGTCTATACCTAATGGAGATTCTTTGAGTGGAGAGGTTTTTTTGGATTATCCATTGATGAAAATTTTGTGGTGAGGAGGGGAAGGGGTGGTTTTTGTGGTGAAGAAGAATGGAAGGCAGTTTGATGGAGTTTCCGACGGCGGGAATGGAGGGGATGATGTGGTTCGGTGTAAGGGACAGAGGTTTTGTTTGGAGAAGGTTTAGTTTTGAGTTACAGTGGCGGAGGAGGAAAATAGGTGGAGGTAGGTGGTTTTGTTGAGCGATGAGCGGAGGGAGTTAGCGAGAGACGGAGATGAAGAGAGGGTGGTGACGAGAGGGAGTATGTGATTCTGGGTGGTGACGAGAGATTTTGAAACGAGAAAGTGTGAGGGTTACTGGGTGTTTTACGGAAGAGTGAAACACTGAGACGGAGGAGTATGGAGAAGGCGATAAGTTACAGAAGGTTGTGAGCTGGAAATGGAAAGGAGTTATGGTGAAAGGGACGAGGGAGTTTGATGGAAGAAGTTTAGAGTAAGGCAGTGGGGAGAGAATGGAGGTAACAGTGAGGCAGCGAGAGTTTGGTGATGAGGGAGGCGAAGGATGACACCGGTTTGGAGTAGAAAGAGGATGGAAGTAAGGAGAACAATGGGTGGTTGGAGATGTGTTGTTGTTTTCTGGTTGTTTTTGGAGAGTGAGATGATGAAAAATAATGAACAAGGAGCAATTGATCCGCCGTTTTCCTTTTCATCCCCTCATGTTTACATTTTTTCCTCCTCTTCTCAACAGTGATGATCACAACAATATATATAAAATAATTAGGGTTTTCAACATTTTTTAATAATGCCAAAAATGCTCTTTTGATAAAGTGGGTTATAAAGCTCAATAGAGCTAAAATTAACTTATCTAAAAATGTTTTTGTTTTAATTTTTGGAGATAAAAATTGGACATTTAAAATTGTCAAAAATGATAAAAATTCGAGCAATAAATTATCCGAAAAAAATAGAATGAGCACATTAAAATACACCACGGGTGTCAAAGATTAAAGAAAAATTATCAAAATGTTTAAAATCGAAATAAAATGATAATAAAGAATACCCGGCTTTAAAATACGTTTGATTAAAAGTGAGACTTTGAAATGTATCGAAAAATTAGAGAGAACACATTTTCATGATCTACGCAACACGTTGATTCATAAAGCAGTGACTAAAAGGCGAAAACTTGAAATATTTTTCTGCTAATTTTCTGCACAGTGTCGAATCTCTTTTAACAGTCTGTTTATAAAACCGAAAATTCAATATTATCAACATAAAAACAACTCAACATGATGCAAGAATCAAGTAAGGAGATAAAATTGCATGAAGTGAAACATCGGGTATTTTGCAACTACAAAATGATGCAAACGTCGATTTAAACTGACTTTTGATCAACTTAAATACGACTAATGATGCGGATGTGATGAATGAATGATTTTTTAATGCCAATGACCCAATGGGAGCATATGTAGATGAATATGATGCCTAAGTCGAATAACTTGAAGTTAGGAGGGCAAATTTTGGGGTGTGACAATGATGTAGTGTTAGAATTAATAGTCTATCAAGATTCGGAGGTGTTAAATTTATTAAAATAATCAATATCAAAGACAATAAATTTGTTAGATGCTTCTAATATGACTTAATCTAATAAAATAGATTAAATTGACTAAAGATAATGTTATCGAGGGACTTAAAATTAATATTTGTTAAATAAAGGATTAATATGAAATCTCAAACTAAGTTAAAGGATCAAATGGTAGGGGTGAGAATAGACTGGATCAAACTAAATTTTACCAAGTCTAAGTTTGGTCTGATAAAAAATTTAAAGTCTAAGTCTGGTATGTGACCTATTATACTTTTTTTTTTTGGCCTCAACTTGACCTTCTTGAAAGCATGATTAGGCTGCTTAAAAAGCCTATATTTCTCGAACGTATGTACATAAGCAATTCAACCAGTCTTTAAATATACTAGAGTAAAAAATACAATGAGGCTAAATCTTTGTTTACATTGACTTATTTGAACTTACGTAGTAACATAAGTTTCGTAAGATTATTTGTTTGAAAGAACTTATAAAAACAACATATGATATTATTCATAGGGTTTATTCCACTTAATTTCATAATTTTTTCATGATAACTAAACTTTATTTTTATATTTTAATATAAAGTACATAATACAATATAATATTATTTGTATTTATTAAAATAGGCTGACCTGATAGATTTAAAAAACTTTTTATATGGTCTGTGGCCTAGCGTATTTAACTAAATAAAATTTTCAAAAAGTCTAGATGGTTTTTACTTAAAAAATGTCTGACCTAATCTAAACTTGACCTGTATAGATTATGTTGTAGGCCCCTGTTAGATGGCCTGAGCTATTCCCACTCATACACGACATGAATTTAGCAAATTTTATATTTTATATTATATTATATTTTGATACAAAATATTATTAGTATACTATGAATGTTACTTAATATACTTTTGGGAGAATTTTACATGGCACCCCTAAAATTATACATGTCACCACCATTTTTTTATTCCAATTTTGCCCCTAATGAGATACAAAGAATTTTTGGATGAAATTTTCGGTAGAAGGTTTGAAAGTTCCAGTACCATTTTAAATTTTCGGTACACCCCTGCCAAATTTCCGGTAAGAGTAAATTTTTGGCAGTGTATTTGAAAATTCCGGTGTATCGGAAATTTCAAATTTCTGGTCAGTATAAAAAATTTCTTTATAATTGAAATTTCCGATAAGTTTAAATTTTAGGTTTTTTCAACGGTTGAGATTTTGCCGACACTTTTGGAGGGTACTGATTGAACCAACACATTTGTGTGGTCTAGAATGCATCACCATTTGTATAAATAGGGGTCGTTGGGTATTGGTTAACATATATTAACAAAATGCCTCTTCCTTCTGTTGAATCCTTTGCCACCTTGAAATAAACGTTGAATGGTTTGCTGCCTAATTGAGATAAAAAAGGGTGAAAAAAATCGAGTTTCAGGAGGATTAGGTTAATACAAATGGAATGGTGAAATACAACCTAATCGAGTTGAAGAATGATGAAGATGTGAAGGCCATGTAGAAATCATTTTATTGTAGGATAACTAAAGGTCCGATGAAGTTGGACGCGCAAATCCGAAGATCTGTCGACGACATAATGAAGATGTTGAAGCGTCCAAAGTCACCCGGTAGTGCCTATGTTTTCATGTTTCGGAGTACTATTTATGTTTGTTATTTGTCATGTGATGTTTGTTAACTATGTTTGTTTGTTATTCATCTTATTTTATTTTTTTATTGATTCGAAACATGTACTCGGCAAAAAGGTTATCCAATTAAAAAGATGTCTGTTTGTCACAAAATATACATATAATACAATCATAATAAAATAAATCTACATAGGCCCTCAACGGGAAACATTGGCCAACCTAGCTGAACTAGTATAAACCTCACCATCAGGGTTTACCAACCCCCATGAGGTTATTTAAGTGAACGACGATGAACTGTAGGTGGTTGTCCTGGTCATCTACGGGAGATGGAGGTGGTGGTGGTGGCTCGGAACAATCTATGGTACTTGAAGACCCCGAAACATCAGATGTTGCAGCAGGTAGTATGACTCGACGGTGTGACACATTGTGTAACCACTCTAGGTATCCATCCTCACACTGCCCAAGCTGCTGAACCTCAACGACTGTATCAACGATGTCACAGGGGGAGCTGGGAATGTGACTCTAAAACCATCTATCAATGCCACCAGATGGAGCCTCTGGAACCAGACGAGGGATGTCCTGTATATAACCATATTGGCGTAGACACCTCTCAGGAAAGTGTCTAGCCACATGACTCTCCCATTTGACATACCACGAATATAAAGTAGATACCTTAAATGAACGATGAGGGTGAGATGTATACGGTGTCCAGACGACATCATCCAAGGTCATGGCATCCAACCTCCTCATGTACTCCATCAAACCTCACGGAGTGGCCTATTTGGCCTTTCATCTCTTTGCACATGGGTCGGTAGCCTGAACACGTTGAATCTTCCGCTCACAGATGCGAGGGAAGTTCTCATATATCCAACACTGCATAAATAAAAACCATAAAATAAATACACCCAAATAATTAGTAAAAACCATCAAATAAATTAAAATATACTTGTACAAGTTGAGGTAATCAACAAGCTGTCTGGTATCAAGATGAGAAGCAACATCAAGTGCCGTGTAAAACATGGTCAAGGCCGCCACTCTCAAAGCCCAACATGGAGTGTCAAGTACGCTGAACAAAGACAAGTATAAACATCAATATAAACTCCAAACTTGTCCACAACGAGAGTAGATGCCATCATATGTAGCATGTACGCCCTAGCGGCATCCTGGTACCTCTTTGCCTCCACAAGCTCTTTATACGTACTCCTCAACCAAGACATCCGAAGGTGAAATCCCTGAGTCTCACCAAACTCACGTAGCACCTTCAACTCAGAAACCCTCAAAGCATTCATAACTATCTGTACCACCGTCGCCTAGTCCCTATAAACTGGTGTAAAAAATGTACCAGCAATCAAAATGCGAAAGAGGGCATCCACGTCATCCAAAGTCGCTGTCATCTCCCCCGATGGAAGATGGAAGAATGATGTCTCTGGGTGCCACCTCTCAACAAAAGCTGATAACAAAGAGGCGTCCAACATAGTCAAGGAGCATCCAGCAAAGTCTAGAAGATGGAAATCTTCAACTATCCTCTTCACCTCCTCAGGAATGAGACTCTTGGGGAAGTTCTTCAACTTCGAATTATAAGAAGCGACCTTCAACATCAGACGCTTTTGTAACAAATAATACAATTAAAACAAATTAATATTCATTAAACCTCGTAATAAAAATATAAATTACGCATTTAAACAAAACCAAAAATACATACCTCGACCTGCCATATTCTATAAACGACATGGTCCGCATATCCTGTCAGCACGGACCTATCGGAAGGTCCTCCAGAGAAACTTCCATCAGTTTGTACTGATAGCTTTGTAGATGCACGAGTCGTGGTGTCTGTATCAACACGGGACACCACGTCAACTCGGTCAGCAACAAGCTCATGCGACACAACCTCGGCCTTTTGCAACACCGACTCCTCAACTACCGACTCCATAGTAGGAACATGTATCTGAACCTCCACAACAGGAGTTTGAACCTCCACATCAAGATTCTGTACCTCATGTGAAGGTGCCTTTACCTCCTTAACAACAATGGATACTCTAGCATCCCGACGACACGGTGCACGGAACCCTGCCTGCTGCTCAGCCATCCATTTTCGATGAGAATCAGTTGAAGGACGACGTCCAACACGTAACTTTGAGGCTTGCACCTCGTGAGTAGCTCGAGCTTTAACATCATCTCTATTGGTGGTTCGTCTCGCAATAGATCTGTCTCTGCCTCTGTTACTCACTGTAAAATAAGAAAATTATAAAATATCGGAAAATTTTGAAATTTCCGATAGTTAAAAAAAAAATGAAATACTGGCAATTTCAAAATCTCCGTTATGATATTACGCACCAGAAATTTCAAATTTTTTGGTATTATTGATAAATGATAATACCAAAAATTTGAAATTTTCGGTACGAAAATATCGAAAAATTTGATATTCCCGATACAAAATATCAGGAATTTCACAAAAATATTGTAAATTCTTTCTTGTTTCGTCAAATTTCTAGTACGCCTTCGAAATTTCTGATATCGTCAAAAAGTTTAAAAAAATCCAATGCCCTCTGTAGATTTGAAAAAATATAATAAATAAAGTTGATGCGAAAATTTTGGTTTTTATAGGATGAAGGGATGACATGTATAGTGTGGGGGTAGCAAGATAATTTTTTTTGTTATTGGACTTTCTTTAGGCCCATTAGTTTCAATATAAAGCTACCAATCTTATACCAACTCATGTCTTCTTCATTGAAGGAGCAATATCACATCCTTCCTTTTCGGTTTCATCGCTTATGCTTGGTCCTTGATTTTCGGTGAGTCCTTTTTCTTTCTTCTTGCATCGGTTGCATCTCTTGTATTCTTTATGGCAAGACTTTTCTGTTATATTTTCAATTGTCTCCATTTTCTATTCTTTATGTTTCTAGGTTATCTTTCCTTTCTTAAATATTGAAAAATCTAAACCAAATGAGAAAAAAAAACAAGTAATTTTATTTATTACTATTTGAGATATGATTTAGATCTATGATTTCTTGCTCAGATTTATATGTATGTTTGGATTGGTGGTATACGATGGAATAAAGTAATAAATAATGTGATTTTATTGTTTGAATTGCAATTAGAGTATATTTGGATAGTCGGAATGACATGAAATAAAATGGAATAGAGTTGTAACTGATGAGATTTCATTGTTTGAATTTGGGATGAAAAGAAATATAATAATATGATGAAATCCATCTCATCCCATTCTATCTAATTCTCCATTTTTTGTTCATCTAATTTGAGATTTATGTGATGGAATGTGACATTTTTTATAAAATACCTAAATAATGGAATGTGATCCATATTTCATTATGCTCTACTTTATTCTGTTGAGAAATACAAGTGTGAATAGTGTGGGGAGTCTCACATTGGTTAGAAATGTGGAGACTTGAGTATTTATAAATGAGAAAACACACACGTAGGTAAGTATGTGGTGTATCTCTCACAAAGTGTTGAAAAACTCAAAAATGTAAAATTGTTCCTCGTGTTGACTCCTTGAATTGCCCAAACAAATGGTGTCACGAGCCTTTGGTTCGAGGAAAGGAACCGACCTACTTGTATCGAAATTTTCATAGGAGGTATTCCGTTGAAAAGTGTCAACGACGATACAAGTGTATGTGGATAGAAAAGCTTCCACTTGAGGGGGAGCATTGACTCCCTAAATTGCCCAAACAAATGGTGTCATGAGCCTTTGGTTCGATTAAAGGAACCGGCATACTTGTATGGAAATTTTCGTAGGAGGTGTCCCGTTGAAAAATATCAACGACGATACAAGTGTACGTGGATAAAAGAGCTTCCACTTGAGAGGGAGTATTGTGCATAGACTCACACTTGAGTTAATGGGGAGTATTGAGAATTACTCGTGTGAGTTGTGTGGGGAGTCTCACATTGGTTAGAAATGTGGAGACTTCAGCATTTATAAGTGAGAAAACTTACACATCTATAACCTTAAAATTTTGGATAAATATTTGGTATTTTTCTCACAAATGTGTGTTGCTCACACGAAAAGCTCCAAAATGTAAAACTGCTCTTCATGTTGACCTCCCGAATTGCCCAAACACATTACACACTCCTCCATTCCTCTGCTCTGCAAAGTTATATTCTATCAATCTGAAAATAGTCTAATAAATGAAAACAATTGAAACATAATGAAACTCATGCCATCTTATTCTATCTATTCTTCTAATTTTTTATTCCATACAATGTGGAATACATGCAATCGAATAAAAATACCTGAATAATAGGATGGGATCTATTTTTCACTCTGGTTTATTTCCATTCTGCTCTGAATAAAAATACCCGAATAATTTATTTGTGAATCAAGGTTTTTGGATGAAAGACTCATGTTTTCTTCATGATTATTAGGTTACTACATCATCTCTTAAAAGAGGCGTTTCTTTTTCCTCGTATACATCCTCATCCAGTATACCAAGGTTTGTATGACAACTGAAATTTCATTAAACTTGTATGTGAACATACAAAATGAACTCTTTTATTTTAAAGTTTGATTTCATAAAGAAAGCTATGCATAATTTTTTTGTATGATATAAAGTTATGAATAGAGTTTCGTCTCTTCTTTTGGTTTGAAGCCCTTTTCAAAAATTCATTAATCATCAGATTCAATGTTGGACGAACATATGGATCACAAGTATCTCTTTTCTCTGCACTAGAGGTTAATAGAGTGGGGGAGGGTAAACTTTTGGGATAGAAGGAAACGGAACAAAAGAAACTTCTTTCATCTTATTTGAGAAAGTGTTTTTGAAGTTATTAGAAAAAAATTCTTATGATTAATATATTTTAAATTTTAAGAGTATTCTTAGCAAAAGGAGAAGATATACAGGTGATAGTCGGAGATTATATTATATCATAGGTCATTCAGTTTAAATATTTTGGGTCTATAATACGAAAAAATAAAAGGATTGTAAACCATGGAATTTAAGTTGGGTATTTGAAATCAATGATGACATTAGGAGTTTTATGTGACACAAAAGTACCGCTAAAGTTGGAGTGGAAATTTTAACATGAAACAATGATGGGCAGTATAGAGTCAACATGAGAAATAAATAAATGTAGTAGAGATGAGAATGATGTGTTAGATGAAGTAAGATTAGAATGATAATATTAGAGAAAATATTAGGAGTAACACCTAATATGAAGATATTGCGTTGGATGTGTTAAAACTAGAAGAATTAAGATTAGAAATGATAATATTTAAGAGAGAATTAAGATCATTTATAGTAGAAAATATGGTGTATGCCTAGGTGGTTTAAAACGTAGATGGAAGATTTATGAATTTAGTAGTTACATAATTAGACTAGACGGGAGTTTTCAAATTGCTAAAGGTAGAGCAAAACTAAGAAAAATTATAAAAGAAACTATGGAAAAAGACCTTGAGAGTAATGAGTTGAAAAGAAGAATATTTTTTATACAAAATTATATTATAATTTGATCTATATAGTTGATCTCACTTCATAGAATAAGACTTGTTCTTGTTATTGTTGTAGTATATTGAAACACGAACACTCTAAAGTCTTTGTTGCATATATGATATCTCATTGAAATGCATCAAAGATTTATTTGATTCTTTTATATTAAAATAACAAAATATTCTGATACGTCTCGATATAGTGTCGACTCGTCTCGATACACCGTCGACGAAACATCTTCAAAATGCCACATCTACGACCCATTATCAATTATACTTTCTCCTCTTTAATTATTCTTCTCTCAACTTTAATCATCTTACGACTCTTTCATTATTTTATGAAAGAAATCAAATTTTCTCTCACTTCTATGACTTTAATTTATGACACACCAAATTAGAGATGGTAATGGATACAGTTTGAATAGGATATTAAGGTATCAATCTTCATACCCGCAGTTTAAAAAAATTTCCTTATCCAAGCTCATACCTGTGTGAGTACCAATCCCGTACCAATACCCTATGAAATAAATTAACATTTATATTAAAATTAAAATGTGTAATAGTTTTATTGTGATGTATTCGTTTAAAGAGATAGACATTTTTTATGTGATGATATAAATTTAAATATATCAATATATATTATGCGAGTATGCAACGAGGTGGGTACTAAGGTATCCAGGGTTGATCCAGTCAAAATAGAGACCCCGTTCTAATTTAATAAATAGACTCAAATTAAAAAAAAATACAATCATAATAATTAAACACAAGGTTTAATGGATATGCACTGACAATGTAAAATAGTTTTACACAGTCATCCAATAGTAAACCAACAATCTGTCATGTAAGGTGATGTGTCCTGATACATGGTCGTGATTGGTAGACAGTGTAAAATTAATTTACATTGTGAGTGCATCCTCAATTTTCTCTTAAAAATAATACATCAAATAATTAGTTATATTTTAATAAAAAAATTTAATTATAATTATTTTGATTTTGATCAATGTCATGTTTTTAATGTATTAGATTTTTATTACAATTACAATATATATTTTTTATTGAATTTTTTTATATCAATTTTTTATGTTCATTAACATTAATGTAAAAAAAATTAGACTTTTTAAAATTTCGAGTCCCTAAAAAATTTGGGGCCATGTGTTGTAGAGCTTGTTGTTCCTGCATAAGATCGGGTCTGAAGATATTCGTAACCGCAACTATACTCGCTTATTTTAATGAGTAATTATCCTTACCGAACCCATTTTGTAGGTATTTTTTGTGAGTATCCGTTGGAAATGAGAATAATTACCATTCCTACATTCAATTTAAAAATTAGACCGATCATCAAAATTGCGAGGGTACTAGGGCAGTGGTTCATTTAAAAATTAGACCGATCATCAAAATTGCGAGGGTACTAGGGTAGTGGTTCACTAGTCAAACCACTGAATTACTGATTGAACTGCATGACTAATTCGAATATCACATTTGAATAAATCGATCTCTTTAATAGACTATACAATTATTAAATCGATCGAAACAGATGACCAATTTAAAAAAAATCATAACACATTCGAATTTTCAAAAATATTCAATGCAAAGTTGTTGAATAAATTTTTCCATTAAATATTAAAAATGACTTATTATTAAATTTGACTTGTTTTTTTATGAAATTCAAAATATTAACTGCACTTAGTTAATTTTTTTTAATTAGCATGTTTTTTAAGTGACCATGAGGGTTAGTATTTAATTAACATAAGGCATATCTACCTTATCTATTATCCAGAGGTGACTCTCATATTTTGCTTTTGTAAATGTGAATTGCTTGTAGTTGAACAGCTTGTGTATATTTTGCCTCTAGACGTGAAAAGTATGCTTTAGAGTTGTTGGATGGTAGAGATATGATGCTATGGTCAAAAGAGACAGCTTCCAAACCTTGTCATAAAAAATCATCACATCATAGTCTTCAAAATTAAATGAACGAAGTTCCCATGTTGAATTCTTGTTCTAAAACCTCACAGGTATGTTATACATATTTACTTTTCCACGATGACAATTAGTTTTTAATATATGGAAATATCATAATGTAGTTTAAATTTTATTAGAAGAGTATATTTTTCTGTTTATTTATCTCAAGTGTCAAATTTTTATCTTTTTGTTTAAAAATAAATTTAAATTTTAAAGATCATGGAGTAGTGAGTATGAAACAAAGCAGAGTTTCAATTATTTTAAGATTTTATCTATTCAACTTAAAAAATTAAATTAAGTTAGTCTAAATTATTTCATGGTCCTTTAGCATATGTGAGTCCTTTATGTTTATTAAAGTTTGAATCATTGATCTTTTTTCTAAACTCTTTCTTAAAAAAGTTGAAGTGACACTAATAGTGATATGTCACTAGGTCATGGACTATCATTGAATCATATAATAAAATTTTTAGAATTTTTTAGTGCATAAAAATACTTTTAAACTAATTAAAATACACGAATAAATTTTTTTTAAAAAAAAAAATAATAAAACAGAAAATAAAATTCTCAAAAAATTACCCGAAGTGTAAAGCTAGAAGAAATATTTTTAAAATTTTTTTCATAAATTTTTGACAAAAACATATTTAATATAACTTTTAAAAATTAAACTAAAATTAATATAACAAAATAAAACAACATAAAAATCAACGATACAAAAGTTTGTTAACATAAAAAAATCCACATGTAACGAAAACAACATGAATAATAAATAATTATTTAATAGTATTATGTTAAAATACTTTGAAAATAATAAATAATTATATTATTTAATAAATAATTTAATATATTAAAATTAAATAATATTATATTATTAATTATAATATTATATTATTGGTTGAAGGTATACTATTCAATTTTTTTTTGTCATGGGTTAAGAAATTGTTCCCTTATTTTAATATTCTTAATATCATACAAATGTAATAAAAATTTAAATCTAATCATATTACATTTAAATCTAATCAATTGATAAGATTAGTTGAATAGGATTGAGAACATTTATGGGAAACACACCATTTTGTCTCTAAAACCTTAAGGTAATAGGGGAGTGGGTTCTCTCACTTATATATCCTTAAGTCACCATATTATCTTTCAATGTCAGATTATTTTCTCCACTATTCACACTTGTATTTCAACACTCCTCCTCAAGTGTGAGTCCACAATGCTCCCCCTCAAACTTGTATGCGAGACGATACCCACGACCATGTGGGACTATTTTCCCACTACTCGACTTGTATTCCACCACTCCTCCTCAAATGTGAGTCCACAACGATCCCCCTCAAACTTGCATGCGAGACGGTACCCACAACCATGTGGGACTATTTTCCCCACTACTCACACTTGACCTGTATTTCATCACTCCTCCTCAAGTGTGGGTCCACAATGCTCCCCTCAAACTTGCATGCGGAACTCAAGTGTGAGTCCACAATGTTCCCCTCAAGTGTGAGTCCATAATGCTCCCCCTCAAACTTGCATGCGGAACTCAAGTGTGAGTCCACAATGCTCCCCCTCAAACTTGCATGCGAGACGGTACCCACGACCATATGAGACTATTTTATGCGGAACTCAAGTGTGAGTCCACAATGCTCCCCCTCAAACTTGCATGCGAGACGGTACCCACGACCATATGAGACTATTTTCCCCACTACTCACACTTCCCTCAAGTGTGAGTCCACAATGCTCCCCCTCAAACTTGCATGCGGAACTCAAGTGTGAGTCCACAATGCTCCCCCTCAAACTTGCATGCGAGACGGTACCCACGACCATATGAGACTATTTTATGCGGAACTCAAGTGTGAGTCCACAATGCTCCCCTCAAACTTGCATGCGAGACGGTACCCACGACCATATGAGACTATTTTCCCCACTACTCACACTTGACTTGTATTCCAACACTCCTCCTCAAGTGTGAGTCCACAATACTCCCCTCAAACTTGCATGCGGTTCCCCTAGACTTTGATACTAATTGTTGGGGAAGATTTAGGAGCATTGATATATAGTGTAGGATTGAAAACATTTGCGGGAAACACACCACTTTGTCCCTAAAACCTTAAGATGATAGGGGAGTGAGTTCTACCACTTATATACCCTTAAGTCACCACATTATCTTTCAATGTGAGACTATTTTCCCCACTACTCACACTTGACTTGTATTCCAACAGAAACCGTATGTCATTGAATCAGGATAAAATAGGCTAAAAGCAAGAATAAATTAGGAAAATCGATAAACTTTCCGATTGTGGAAGTTGTACAAATTTTGTATCGGTTTCAATGATGAATGGAACCAACACCAACATTTTAAATGCAGACACATTTTTTATTCATTTCTGATTGATTTTTAAATATAGATATATCTATAATTAGTAGGGGTGGCAATTGAATCCATTAAAGCAAAATCCATCCATTAAAAAATTCATCCAATCCATCCACCAAATAAAAAATAAGTTAATGGATTGATCCAATCCATCCATTTATATTTATGGATTGATCCAATCCATCCACCACATTTTAATAATCCAATGGATTATTCTTTATATAGATAAATCTATTTATTTTTTAATTAAAAACAAGTTTTTAGAAAAAAAAAATTCCAAAAAGAAAAGGTTTTTTCTTTTAAAAATTGATTTTTTTTTTAAAAAACAGTTTTTTTTTTAAATGAGAGTTTTTTTTGAAAAACCGAAAAAATTGAATTTTTTTTTTGGAAAAAAAAACTGCAAGTTTTTTTTGAAAAATAAATAAAAATTGATTTTTTTTTTAAATACTGGAAATTTTATTTTTCTTCGAAAATAAGTTTTTTTTTTTTTAAAAAAAGTGTTATTTTTTTTTTAAAAAAGTGTTATTTTGTTATTTCAAAACTGAAATTAATTTTTTTAAAAACTGAATTTTTTTTCTTTTCCAAAAGAAGTTGAATTTTTATTTAAAAAAACAGTTTTTTTCTTAAAAAACACCGAAACTTGTTTTATAAAACTGAAAAAAAAAGTTTTCCGAAGTAAAACTGGAAATTTATTTATTTTTAATAAAAATTAATTAATTAATTAATTAATTTATAAAAAGTGAAACTTTTGTTTTTAAAAAATATTTTTTATAAAATACTTTTTATTTTTCTGAAAAAAAAACTGATCTTTTTAAGCTGAAATTTTTTCTTTTTAAAAAAACTGAAATTTTTTCTTTTTTTAAAATTGAAACTTTCATTTTTTTTCCGAAAAAAGTAACAGGAAATTTTTTTATAAATTTTTTTTAATTTCTAAAACTGAACTGTTTTTTTGAAAACTGAAAAAAAAAATTCAAAATTAAACTTGATTTTTTTATTATTTTTGTTTTAAATATATTTTTATTTTTTACTTTTTTTGAAAAAAAAACTAAATTTTTTCTTTTTAAAAAACTGAAATTCGTTTTTTTAAAAAACTGAAAATTTCATTTTTTTTCGAAAAATTAACAGGAAATTTTTTGTTAAAATTTTTTTTCTTTCTAAAACTGAACTTTTTTTTTGAAAACTGAAAGAAAAGGTTTTCACAATAAAACTGGAAATTTTTATTCTTTTATAAAATCTAAAACTTTTTCTTTAAAAATAAGTTTTTTTTTTAAACTGAAATTGCTTTTCCGGAAAAATATTGAAAATTTATATTTTTTGAAAAAAAAACTAATTATTTTTTTAAGTTTAAATTTTTATTTTTTTTCCAAAAAACAAACTGGAAATTTTGTTTTTTTTTTTTAGAAAAACTGAAAATAAATTTAGAAATAAAACTGAATTTTTTTTTATAAAAATTGAAACTTTTTTTTGAATTTTTTTTTTCTTTTTCTGTAAAAAAAAAACCGAATTTTTTAAAAACTTTTTTATAAATTGAAAATTTTTTTTTATTACTTTTTTTAAAATTGAAATGTTTTTTATTTTTATTTTTTTTGGATGGATGGATATCAATCCATTAAAATGTTGTTAATGGATGAATTGGATTGAATATATTTAAAGAAGTTTTAATGGATTGTAATGGATTAATGGATTGTTTTGATCCATCCATTAACAATCCATATCCATCCAATCCGTCCATTTTGCCACCCCTAATAATTAGATATTTCAGTGTCAATGTCACCCATTGTGAAATACTTGTATGCCACCTGTAAAAGTTGTGCTAAAGTCTTATATCAACAAAGAATGAAGGGAATTTCTTTACATATCTAGTGGTGTTTTTCCACACTTTTGAAAAATCAAAAATACTCTTTGTAAGTATTCTTACAAATTCACCTTATCGTAAGTGTACTTACGAATTCACCTTATTTCAGAGTGTTTCATAAGTGCACTTACGAATCGCCTAATATCCCAAATTTATTATGATTTTATTTTTAAAAAAATATTTATTTATAATATATTAATAATATATATAAGAAAATAGAATATTGTGTTTTATTTCATGTGATTTCCATTACATATATGCACGATTTCACGTACTAAAAAAGAATATAAAAATATATGCATTAAAAACCTAATTTATATTTAGTCTATAAATCTATTAATACAATTGATATCAATATCAAATTTGGTTATAATAAAAAATATATTAATACTATTGATATTAATTTCTATATGAAGAGATATAATTGATTTTTTGCCTTCATTTATTTGATATGCATTAATTGTATAATATATTTCTAACAATATAATTAAATTTAATTATTATTAATAAAAATAATTTAAATTTATAATTAAAAGTTATTAAAATAAATTTATGATATGAAATTTAACAAGGAATGTAATAATTTATTTTTTAATTATAATAGTGAAATGTAATTGTCTTTTAATTATTTATTAAAAATTATGAATAATTTTTTAATATAATTTTAAAAGTTAAATTTAATTTAGATGACATTTTTTTAATTTTTATTATAGAATTGATAAATTTCTTGTAAAAAATGAGGAATAATTTATAAACTATAATTGTTTTCTATATTAAATAGATATATATCTCATAAGAATAAAAATCAAAATAAATCAAATAATGTGAATTCGTAAGTGCACTTACGAAATAACCCAAATAAGGTTAATTCGTAATGAATTTTGGGTGTCTTACAAAGTAAATCAAATAAGGTGAATTCGTAGGTGCACTTACGAAGTAAACTGAATAAGATGAATTCATAAGTGCACTTATAAAGTAAACCAAATCAAGTGAATTCGTAAGTGCACTTACGAATTTTGGGTCCCAACAGGTGAATTCGCAAGTGGACTTACGAATTTTGGAAGTATTTTAGATTTTCCACCAGGGGTGTAGAAGAAGCTCACTAGATGGGTGAAGAAATTCCAAAGATTTTGAGTTTATGAGAGAGGTGATACATACCCTCATTATTTTAAAATTTTGAATTGATACGTGGTATCAATTATTTTTGATGGATATGTAATGTGAACGTTTGATTCATTCAAATTTTTAAATCTCGTTCCCCGAACTTTCTTAACAACACCCAATATCAGACACTCGTATGCCATCTATACGACATATGTAAAAAAGTTCGACAAGTGTCCTAAAATAGTTTTTTTTAATTGTTTTGACATTTTGTCACTCTTTAAATTATGTCAGACACCCGTATGATTAGTCATATGATATGACTTGTGTCGAAAGATGTAGATTGAAAAAAAATGTAGGGTGGAAACGAGAGGAGGAATTTAGTGGTTTGCATAAAAAAATATATCATGAGTGGGAGAATGCTCTGATGTTTTTATTTTTCATTGGATAGTATGAAGTTTATTAGTTGAATATGAAATGGACTAACAAAATTTATATTTAATTCTTTTATAGATTTAAATAAGGTGTATGGTAGAGTTTTTAGAGATTTTGTGAATAATTTTATGGAAGAAAATGGTTAGGATTGTATATATACGAATTATCATAGATATGTAAGAGAGAGTATCGACTAATGTGTGGATAAAAAGTGGATAGATGAACAATTTTTTTTATAATAATAGATCGACAAAGGTTCAATCTTAAGCTCTTATTCTTTTATTTTAACTTTGGATTTATTCACGGGAGACATCCAAGAGCTAACAGTCAGATGTATGCTTTTTGCATAAGATATAGTCCGACTTGAAGACTTGATTAAGGATTTTGTTGGATTTAAGTATGAAAGTTCTGCTAAAAAGTCTTACATCGACTAGGAATGGAGGAAATGTCGGGTTTCTCTGAGAGGTGATCCATACTCCTATTGCCTTAAGATTTTGTGCGGATATGTGATGTCAAGGTCTCTTGTAACCATGAACGTTTGACCCATTGACACTTCTGACTTCGCTCCCCAGATTTTCCCAACAAGTGGTATCAGAGTCTGGTATCCATTGACACTTTCGGACCTCGCTCCCCAGACTTCCCCAACCACTAGTATCAGAGTAAGGTTGACTTGGTGGAGGAGCGGAAGTGGATCATAGGGCGGATCAACTATTGATGTGGATAACTCACACTTGTGGGGGAGATTGTTAGATTTCAAGTGTGAAAGTTGTGAGCAGAAGTGGATCCCAGTGTGCATCAAGACTATGTGGGTGACTCACACTTGTGGGGAGATTGTTGGGTTTCAAGTGTGAAAGTTGTACTAAAAAAGGCAGATTATTGGATTTCAAGTGTGAAAATTGTATTAAAAAAAATCCCACATCGACTATGTATGCTTTTTGCATAAGATATAGTCCAACTTGAAGACTTGATGAAGGATTTTGTTGGATTTTAAGTATGAAAGTTCAGCTAAAAAGTCTTACATTGACTAGGAATAGAGGAAATGTCGGGTTTATCTGAGAGGTGATCCATACTCCTATTGCCTTAAGATTTTGTGCGGATATGTGATGTCAAGGTCTCTTGTAACCATGAACGTTTGACCCATTGACACTTCTGACTTCGCTCCCCAGATTTTCCCAACAAGTGGTATCAGAGTCTGGTATCCATTGACACTTTCGGACCTCGCTCCCCAGACTTCCCCAACCACTAGTATCAGAGTAAGGTTGACTTGGTGGAGAAGCGGAAGTGGATCCTAGTGCGGATCAACTATTGATGTGGATAACTAACACTTGTGGGGGAGATTGTTAGATTTCAAGTGTGAAAGTTGTGAGCAGAAGTGGATCCCAGTGTGCATCAAGACTATGTGGGTGACTCACACTTGTGGGGAGATTGTTGGGTTTCAAGTGTGAAAGTTGTACTAAAAAAGTCAGATTATTGATTTCAAGTGTGAAGATTGTATTAAAAAAAATCCCACATCGACTATGAATGAAGAAAATGTTGAATTTATAATAGAGGTGACTCTATATCTCGACTGTCTTAAAATTTTAGATAAATATGTAGTATCAACGCCTTTTCTACGCCTTTTCTTTTATAACCATGGATATTTAAAGCAGTGACAATTCCACCGGACCTACTTCATTTATGACTATATTTGAAACCTAGCATATTGACACGAGTGCTAACAATATTCTTTCGGATTCATATTGATATAAGTAATAGTATTTCCCCATGCAATTCACTAGATTTTTTATTGAAGATCCTTATAGATATGTACACTTTATTAGTTTTCATATGCTTATAAATAATTACTTAGTATAAGTTGAAATCATTTGTTGAAATGCAATCGCATAGTGACTCAATCAAACCTTGATACAACTATCTAAGATAGTGTATAGGTTTTTAAAGAGTTTTTAAGTGGAAGAATCACAATTATTTTATTTTACTTTTTTATTTTTAATTTCAGAAGAGGAAATGCAAGCAATACATAAATGGTGGTAAATTTGCTATTAATTCTGAACTTGTCGGTAAAAGGAAATATGGTATTGATAACGTCAAAGGTCAAAAAAGAAAATCATCTCCCGTCTTATGTTCAACACCTTCAAATGCAAAAAGGATTAGATTACCAAGAAGACATAAATATGGTTCCACTCCTCAAAAAAATGATAGGGTAGAATTTTGTGCTATTTCTAGACAAGACTATTCTCACCTATGTGACGTTGAAGATTATCTGAAGCGACCAAATTATCTTATGAATGAAGAGGGCTTTTATATTCATGCTAAAGATTTAACGGATAATAATAGTTATTCTTATCGTATTGCGATTTCAATCAAAGAAAAACTAAAAGAAGAAGACATGGAATTCGCTGACTCTCGGAAGAAATTTTTACCTCCTAGGAGTAACCATCTTCCAAGACCATTTATTCCCGTTGGACCTAGATTTCAAGCCGAAGTTCCTAAGTGGGATGCCCCGACCAACATAAAACAATATAATAGTGATGATTCTTTGAAGTGGTTAGGAATCCAAATTTGGCCAATACCTTCTTCATTTAAAAATAATGCAAAATGTATTGGAAAAGGTAGGCCTGGCTCAAGCTCGTGTGAGAACCTTGAATTAGTTGATCATGTTAAAAAACACGGTGAAGCTAGAGAGTGCTTAAAATTGAAGCTTAATGACTCCTTCTCAAGTTGGGAGTTTGATAACAAGAAAGATGTTTCAAAATCATGGACAATAGAAGATGAGAAGAAGTTTGAATCTCTAGTAAAATTGAATCTACTATCAAGCGACACATAATTTTGGAAGCTCACCATAGAGTACTTTCCATTCAAATCTATTGAGTGCATGTTAATGCATGACTATAGATGACAAGGTCTTCCTTTGGCGCACTTGATGGTGAATCAAAATGACAACTATGAGGTTGAAGGTACGTGTTCATCCAAAGGTATGACTATGATTTCGATTGGCAAAATTTTGAAAATTGCAACCTTAAAGATATTAGGAGCTCGAAATCTAGCTCATGCATCTTCAATATCATTATCATTTATAAGATGTAGATCTTAAATGTGCTCTAGATTCTTAAAAGTTAAGTGTCCATAGTTATGCATGGATGGTATTTTAAGAAATATAAAAAAATTGATATAAGTTTTGTACTTAAATTTATTGTTGGAAATTATGCTTTTAGCTTTTATTGTGGTCCGTCCTTGGCTGTAAAATTGTGTTATTTTAGTTGTTTTATTGTAGCCTCCTATACTTTTTCTTAGATGAATTTGAAAATATTTTTAGATTTTGTGTTGGAGCAAAATATAGATAAAAAGATGAAAATAGTATATGATGAAAGCCGCACAAAATAGATTTTAAAATATGTGTTTATACTAAGCTTTAATTTCGACTTGTTCCAACCAATTTCAACAAATTTGATGTAAATGGGTAAGCCGACGAATTTCCTTCAAGATACTTGGAAACTTTAACATGAATCACACATTCACATTAAATTTATCGATCAATGATATTTTATAGAATAAAGTTCTCTCATTTATTCTCGTACATTAGAAAAATAAAAGAATGACTTAGAAATAATTTTTGGCACTTGAAACATATAAACTTTATATGTATTTTCTGCCTAACAAATATCTTTTTTTATAGAAAAAGTTGTACTAATTGTTGAGGAGAAACAATGTTTCAATTGTTTTAAAATGATCATTAACGAAAAATTCTATATCTTAACTATCAACATTATTACGAAATGGTGTGATGGTTTAGTGACAACCGTTTCTAGCTTGTGTCCCTTAGGGTAACAGGCACCGGTTCGAATTCGGAACAAGGCATCTTTTGATTTCAATTTTGCCATCAAATTATTAATATGACACATTTAATAAGGTCATGTGTCTCATATCCTTTTCATGAGAATTTTAGAGTCAAATCTTTGAATTCTATGACGCGACACCACTTCATTCTCATATAGGTAAACTATATCAGAAACACACTCATAATTAGGCATTGCAGCAAACATATGTTATATGTATATTAAGAAGAAAACCAACTCTTTGGGATGTATCTATTGTCAACTACTTCAATCACTTTAATAGTGTACTTTCATCATTGAACTCAAGAGTTAACATTAATCAAATGTGAGGTAAGTTTCCACCATTGATGATTAATTAGATATGAGTTTGCTCCACATCCCTTAACGATGTATTCCTTGTATTCAGTTATATTCAAAGACATTATATCCTTGTCAATTCTTTCGTCAAAGAATCGCAAGATTTTTCAAATTTTAATAAAATTTGAATATTCAGTTTGTCAAAGAGTCATGTTTATGATTATTTTATGCACTCTTGATAGTATTTATCAACTATCATCAAATCATGACACATTGGTCATATTAGTACATTTACCATATGCAAAATATATTATATATTCTTGATAGTTTCGACAAACTATCATCATGACATTTTTGTCATATACATAAATTTAATGTCATTATACATTTGCTAATCTTTTTAGGTTGAAATTTTACTTCCAATTAAATCTATCCCAAATATATTTAATACATTAAACATTTATAGTAATCCAACACCATAATCACACAAATTTGTCATGACTAACTTTTATTTGATGAAGTGGGGTCATACATGTAATTCAGAAACTCCGTATAAATACAATTCTATAGGATTTATTTCTATTATTTTAAAATAAACAACATTTTTTTTTTGCATAGCTAACATATCTATGACTAATTCTATGTGATAAATTCATATTTCATATTTAGCAATGTTCTAAATAAAAATCACAATACAAAGGAATCAATGAATTCACATCATTAATATTTTCTATAACTTTACTCCATAAGTATTTGTCAACTTACAATAATATAAAATATACCACAATTACTTTTAGTACCAAGATGAACAAGAAATAATATTTCATATTATGATACACATATAATATGAGATAAATCATTTTAAATATAATAAATTCTTGCGTAAATAAAATTGTTGAAACATATCATGGATATTTTTAACATTTTATTTACACTATTTTACGTTACCAATACATTCATCATATATTCAAATTCATAATTTTGCTTTTCACCAAATTATTTCATCTAAAAATAATGCACTCTTAATTAAGATAGATTACTTGCATCAAAGAATAATATTTAACATGTACTTAACATTCAAGTATACACTATAAATCAAATATATTTTTTATTAATCAAATTTACATACTTGAATAATTTATAAATCATACATATATAAATTTATTACACATATTAAACTTAACAGAAATAAATATTATTTAGAATATCTTATAATATATATTTATTTAAAATAATTATGTACCACTCACAATGATTATGAACAAACAAATATGTATGTTAATCTCTCCATCAAAGTTTCAACCACAATTAATCATAAAAAATCATAAATCAATATTCCATAATTTTAAAATTTTAAAATTAATTGTGTACCTTTTACCATTGACAAAAGTTGTTACCTTCTTCTTTAAAGTTGCATTCTTGAATATTAATTAAAAATAAAGTTTGAATCAAAATCGATAATCGAACCTAAATTTTTTTAGATCTTATGTTGGGGGTCTTTGTAAAATATAGATAAGAAGAAGATGAAAATAGTGTGATGAAAATTGCACTAAATAAATTCTAAAGTGAGTGTTTGCACTAAGTTTTAGGTTCGATTCGTCCCCACCAACTTAAGCAAATTAGATACAAATGGGTAAACCGACGAATTTCCTTAAGGATACTTTAGAAATCTTAACATGAATCGCGCATTCACATTAAGCATATCGATCAACAATGTTTTACAGAATAATTTATTCTTGTGTATTAGAAAAATAAAAGAATGACTTAGAAATAATTTTTGACACTTGAAACATATAATTTTTGTATGTAGTTTCTTGTATGTCTTTTCTGCCTAACAAACATCTCTAATTATCGTACCAATTGACGAGGAGAAACAATGTTTCAATTGTTTGAAAATAAATACACGCACGCACGCGCACACATACACAAATTCTAGACCAAGTTGTTTTATTCTAGACCGAGCAACCGATTAAGAAAGGCAAGCCAAGCCAGACTACGTCGGCTCGTCGAGAGAGAGTTGAGCAGAAGGTTAACCGGCTTTGAGGATGAGGTCGGGTATAAATATACCAATTGGGTATAGCTTCCTCTTCTGCACCGAGGAGTCGACTGCATCAGGCGTCAACCTCTCGTGTGCATGAGGATGTACTCAATGAGAGGGAAGAGGTAACTGATGAGGCGGAGGTTCTAGAAGAATTTGCGTTGCCTGAGGGGGATGAGGTACTCGAGCATGTTGCGGTACCTGAGGAGGAAAAACAAGGCTATCCAGGAGGGCCATATGACACATCCCCCTTGATTTACTATCATGATCATATCGCTCGACATGTTTGGAATGAATAGGTATATTTTTGGTTGCACTTTTTATTTTATATTTTTTACTCAAAAATAAGATTGTAACTATTATTACCTTTTTTTAAACGACTGCCCATAAAGCATGTGAATCACTCACGATTTTTTTAATTGTTTATACCTACAACTGATTGGTTCCATGAGTCCGTGGTTAAATACGGACTTGCCGGATTATACTATACAAGTTACAATACTATAAGCCACGACATGCATGGGGATTTTACTGAGAGGTGGCACAAAGAGACATCGTCTTTCCACTTTCCTATTGGAGAGATGATCATTACACGATGATGTTGCTTTCTTGCTTCACCTATCTATCAAAGGTAGGTTAATTAACCATCACAAGATATCACAAGATGAGGCGGTTGAGTGGATGCTTGAGTATATGGGAGTTGATCCATTTAGGGCATTTGAGAACTGCAGAACACTAATGAGGTGCATGTAAAGTCTCCCACCTATAGGATCTATATGAGTAGCACTGGTTGCAGCAGCAGGTGCCGAGGATGACGAAGACATGTTTTTTGTTCAGTATCACCGAGACTATGCTCTGCGGTGTACTATATATTCTTGATTGGAACGTCCCTATTTTTGGACAAAAGTGGGACCTACACGGATGTTACATACCTCCGATATTTTATGGACTTGACTACAGTTCGTGAGTGGAAATGGGGGCGCTATTTCGGTGTACCTCTACTAGAAGCTGAATGAAGCTTCAAATTGGAGGAAGAAACAGCCCACTGACTCATGCACACTCCTCACGATACCTTTCATTTCAACTATTAACTTTAATTTGTTTTGATTAATGTGTGCTTACATATTATGTTATTATTTTCGCAGAGCTGGATAATATCTCATTTCCACCGCATTCATGATTTCGAACCAGATACGGTCTATGCTAACAACATGCCAAGGGCTGCCAAGTATATTCTCCACAGAGAGAACCATAAAGTAGCACCGTAGCAGGTGTATCTTGATCGTACCAACCACGATGACATCAAGTGGACGCTGTTTGAGGATTACAGGGATGTTGTGGCATTCGATCCCATGTCTTTATACTCGGGGTGGCTTGCATGTGGGTCGAATCTTATGGTCAGGCATCTTTCGGAGCGATGTATCCTCTAGTTTGGCTATGTGCAGATGATACTTACTGAGATATCATTTTCAGGCTTCTCCCGACACCATGATACAGTGGGATCTCGATGACACCTTCTAGGATTGGGAGAATCATTTGGTGCCACAGGAGTATCAGATGATGCTGACACGCTAGAGTTGGCATTGTGTAGAGCGTTATGTGGCATGGCTCTTTAACGTATCACACCCTATCACGACATCAGATGATCCTAGACGTCCACCTAGAACAACTCATGCGGAGCTTTTGGAGAACCAGCAGACCGAGGATGAGAATGCCATTGATCTCTTGGCGATCTGTCAGTGGATCCGTCTAATTTAATCGTACTTACTTTCCAAATAATTTATGTATAAAATTATGTCTGAGCATCTAATTTAATTGTTATGTCCCTATTAATATGCTCATTTTATATTTTCTAAAAAATCATAAAAAAATTTGTCTGATTATAAAATAGTGGAAATGATGTCATTTTAAACAAAAATGACACAATCAGAGGAAGTTTCACATATGCATATGTGAAACCTTTTTCTCAGCAAGTTTCGTATATGCACATGTGAAACAACCTCTAAACAAGCTAAAAAATGATTTCTTCGGATATGCACATGCGAAACATCCTGAGAGGTGCCTTCACATGTGCATTTTTGAAGGATATTTTCGGGTTTTCAGTGGTGGTTTTCATCACTATTAGGTGTAAAGAGAAATTCCCCTTTTATTTTTTTATTCAAAGTTAGAACCATTGCACCAACATAACATTTGTGATTCAAAATTTTATCAAATGAATTTAATCATTACCCCTTCGTCCCATATTATTTGTCACAATGGACCATTTCACACAGATTAAGAACCAACAATAAATGAAAGAAAGAGAATAATGACTTTACCAAATTATCCTGATTAATTATTGGTGTGTTCAAATTAGCATTAATGTTAAGTGAGAGAACAATTAATTAAAATGATTTATTAGAGGGTATAATTAGAGGATTAAATATAAAATTGCATTGGTAATGTAAAGTGACAAGTATTTTGGGACAATTTTTTTACCAAATATGACAGTTATTTTGGGACGGAGGGAGTATCATTTATCAGTTAAATATTTTAGAAATTTCTCCAACATGTTTAGTCTCACATTATTTAGAGATATAACCAATGTAGTTTTAAGAAATCTTAGTGTGTTTTTATCTTACAAGTCAGTTTATACTATTGAGTTAAATCTGACTCAGGGGTATTCATGGTTCACGAACTGCATTGAATCAAACCACATTTATGGTTCAATTTAATTTTTCATAACCACATCAATAGAAATTCAATTAACTGTTAAAATGGTTCAATTCAGTTTTTAATAACCACTTCATTTTCAATCAACAATTAAAATGGTTCAATTCAGTTTTTAATAACAACTTTAATAAAAATTCAATTAACTTTTAAAATGGTTCTATTCAATTTAAAACTTATTTAGAATCATATTATATTTATAAATTAGTTTGCAATTTAAAATCAATTTTATATTTTGAACTATTTTAAAACTAATTTTTTTTCTTTCAAGAAAGTATGTTTTTATTCAGATTTTTTTTCCTACAATAGGTTTAGGGTCCAGTGGTGATTGGCCTTGGACTTGGTAGGGAGAACCACAGTTCGATCCCTCGCAATCGAACCGTGGTTTTTCCTACAAGTCCAACGCCAATCACCACTGGACCCTAAACCTATTTCTCACAAAATTTAATACAAACGAATGAGTTATCTTATTATAATTAATTTTGAAGATGTATTATCAGATATAATATTTTCTTAATGAAAAAGTGGTGTTTTCTCAGACCTGCATATACACAAATTTGTAAAGTTTTTTGTTGTATTTTTTTAATTTAATATTTGGTAAATCTTGATTGACAGAGCTAATATTCATGCATCAACACTACAACAAATATGTATATACCAACAATGCCTTTATTGAGAAAAATAATTAAAAAACTGATTAATATAAATTTATAAAAATCTGAATATACAACTAAAAATCAAATTAAGTGTCTACTATTTTTTTTGGATTTTTCAAAAATATGAAAACAGAAAATAAATAAAATAAAATTGAAAAATAAGGAATTTAGGATTTTTAGGATGGTGTCCCGTATTTTGTCCCCAAATATGGGACTTTGGTCCCTGATTTTTTTTAACGCACATATCAGCATAAAATGTTGAGCCACCTTTATTTTGCGAAAACTTAGGTGTCGCGAAATGCATCTATGGATAATTTTTTTAGCAAAATGGGGTGGATTTAAGAATAACACATTCTGGTATGATTTGGGGTGTGTCCGGAGATACAATTTTCAAACACTAATCAAAGATGCATTTTTAGACAATTTTCTAACTAAATATGGTGGTTCTTAGAATAACGCATTCAAGTGTGATTTTGAATGCATCAAGAAATGCATATGTAAATGTAACTGAAAACGTATGAAGGACATATTAAAATTTATAAAGATGTGGAATGCACACTGTTATACCCCCAAATTTTCCCTCCTATTTTTCCAATTAATACACATCTCCATACTCAAGAGTTCCTCAAGGGTTGACAAGATGAACCCACTCCTAAGCAATCAACTCACAACTAGGGTTTTGATTCTCTCGAGTCAAAGATGGCTCCTATTGCCTTAAGTGAGAATCATGCCTCCTCATATGTCTCAAGGTATCATCATGTCAAGTTTCAAGCTTCACATCTCAAGTGTGCTCAGTCAATTGCTCAGATGGTTGAAAATCAGTTGTATTGGACAAAAAGTCAACTATGGTCAACATAGAGTCAAACTTCATCATTTTTGGTCAACATCAAGATTTTGAAGTCACATTAATTATTTGATCAAGGGTTGATCATGATTTATCAAGAAAGTCAGAGAATTGATCAAAAGTCAAAGTTTCTAAATTAGGGTTTTTGATCAAAAGTCAACAGAACTTTGACCAAGCATAACTTTTACATACTTCATCAGAAAGTTTTCCACCAAAGCTCATTTTAAATGGAATTGAATTATCTAAAACTTTGTGTCTCATAAGATTTGGCCAAAAATGCTTCATTTGAGAGTTATGGGTCAAGACATTATAGGTCCTTCTAAAAGTCAACAAAAAGTCATCTTTTTCAAAAGAAGTGTACATGAACATGGAAGCTTCAATGAAGATGAAACAAAAAGGAGCATTTATAGGACATCTTGATATTTCTAAAAAGTCCAAGAACACTCTCAAATGATAAAAATTGAGCAAGTTATGATTTGAGCAAGTTTGGAAATTTTGAAGAAATGCATGAAGGAAATATTGATCAAACTTGAAAATTTTCTAAATGGGCTTAGGTTTTTATGATCTGAACTTGTTTCTAAGATGGACCATGACCTCTAAGTCCAATTACATGCCCTTCCATCATTTATTTAATTTATTTTTGAATTATTCCATTAAAATTCAATTTTAAATAAAATAAAATGCAAAACAAGATGCCAAGGCGTGTGGGCTTTATTATTTAGATATCTTGAGGTCCAAGAAATACATTGCAAGTTGGCAAGAAGCATACAAGGAATAATTGCATGAGTATTGGCCAAGTTTAGAAATATTACATTTGATTTCCAAATCAAATATTTTTCAATGAATGCCAAATATTTTCTCTCAAGTTTAACCTAATTCTCTTGCCCTATAAATACACAACACCTTCAGACATCAAGGGGATGAGTTATTGCAGCCATAAAGCTAGGGTTTTGTCTCAAAAATATCAAGCAAACTGGCACCATCGAGTTTCAATTTCCAGCCACATCTAATCGATTACAAGCATTCCATCGTGCTCCTAAGACCTGCATGAGTTTGTTTCAATCATTATTGAAGTCTGCAACACGTTGGAACTCTCCCGCTAAGTCGCACCGGTTTGGTAAACCTCTCAAATTCGATTCTTTTAATTCATGCGTTTCTAATTGTTCGCGTTAAAAAGTGACGCGCGAGGGAATCGAATCTGAATTCGAATTCTCTGGCTCGAAACGATTTACTCTTTTGATTTGTTTATAAATATGCCGCGAGCATCAAGCTTTATTATTTCCAACACAAGAAAATGATTATGAAAAGGGAAAGTATAATACCCTCAATTGATTTGATATGCATTATGACTAGCGCGAACTAGACGTAACGCATTGGGGAGATTCCGGGTAAGGGGGTTTGTTATATAAAGGGAATGGATGGAGCACCCTAAATATATATAGTTATCTATAGCTTTATATATGAATATGTTTGATATGTTTGTGTGTTTTAATTGCTATTTCTATGATTGGAAAAGTTTCTCCTTTGGATTTTAAGAAGGATAGATTATGTGGGATCCTAGGTTTTGTTATTATTGTGCTCGCAAAGATCATTGGGATCTTCTGCATACATATCCCTTAATGGGAATCAGAGCATTTGTAGCTCGGATCTAAAGGGATCTATGGTTTGTTTGGTTTGAGGGAGAAAGAAATTTGCTCGGCAAGGATGAGACCTTGTGCCTACGTATTCTCAAAGGGATGTTGAGAAAGTCAGAGCAATCGTAGTTCCCACTTATGCTAGTGGAAGCAACAGGATGTTATTAAGAGACAGAGACAAATGTCATCTTAATGAAAAATGTATCTAATCTATTTCATCACATACATTTTGAAAGGTTGATTGATTGAAATCTTTCGTCGTAAGTTATAGGTGTTTTGCTTGAGTGTACAAGCGTTACCACTTACGAGTTTTGGAAAGATGTTTGAAAAAGATGATTGAATCTTTTAATTGTAAGCATTGGGTGTTTTGCTTGAGTGTACAAGCGTTACCACTTACGATTAAGAGATATTTTTGTTTGAAAAAGAGTTTGAAAAGTTTTTGATTGTATGTGATGTGATAGATGAGATACTTCTTCCATAGAGATGATAAACGTCTAAATCTCGAGGAGAAATTGATTGGATTAAGGGGATGCTTTTAAGAAGCCCATGGGTCCTTGTATTGTAAGCCCAAGAGGAGGCATTCCGAGGGTCATCGAGGGTCCTTGTATGAAGCTCAAGAGGAAGCTATAGGGTATGGCTGGCTTTGGCTTTAAAAGGGATTTCACCTGGAAACCATCCTTTCAGGATTAAGAGCAATTTCACCGGGAAATTATACTCTCTGGGTTCTATCCTAGCGCGGGTGATTCTTTGTATTAGAATCCCAATAGGAGGCTGTTAAGAGATTTCCTGATCTCTTTCTTTGTTTGATGCCCAAGAGAAGGCTAAACTCAATGAGGAGTTCTTTTGAACGAAGCCCAAGAGGAGCCTGACTCAGCAGGGGAGTGTTGTCTTATATGAAGCCTAAGCGAAGGCTAAACTCAGATGAATGAGTTTTCTTATATGAAGCCTAAGAGGAGGCTGAACTCAGATGAAATGAGTTACCTTGTACAAAGCCCAAGAGTAGGCTAACTCTGTGGGGAACTTAATGGTTAGACTAGTTGTTATGTTATAACTAGACAGTTATATAAACAAGTATATGAAGTTTATTCACAGGAGTTTATGAAGGAAATATAAACAATGCGTGTAAAGTTTATTTACAAGAGTTTATGAAGGAAATATAAACAAGTGTGTAAAGTTTATTTCACAAGAGTTTATGAAGGAAATATAAACAAGTGTGTGTAAAACGAACGTTTAAAACGAGCGTAACTTGATTATTTACAAGTTTGAAGGTGTACAAGGAAGTAAATATGTACACGAACGAGTATTTATGTACAGAGAGGTGTGGATGTACATAGGAGGGTTGGGACTTACACCGTAAGGGAGGCCCATTGGCTTAAAAGCAGTTTCACCGGGAATAATGCTCCTTTTAATACCAATGGTATTCAGTGCATATACAAACGAACGAAAACAAACGGACGAAGTTTGTCTGTACTTGAGTATTTACAAAGGTATCTGTATTATGTACAAGTAAGATTGGTATGTACATGAAAGAACTAGATATGTACAAGGAAATATGTATGTACATAAAAAGAATTTTGGGACTTACACCGTAAGGGAGGCCCATGATCGATTAAGAAATTCGAGGAAAAAACAAATTCGGTTTTATCGTTAAATCAGATCGATCATGGAAAAAGATGTAAGTTTGATGAAAAGTTTTTAAAAAAAAGATCTTGAAAGTGTTTTTGAAAAGTGAAATATACTTACAAGAAGTTTGAAAAAGAATCGGTCTTCGAAAGTTTGAAAGAATCACCTTTGAAAGTGCTTTGAAAAGTACTCAAACGTATCGTTTTCGACTCGATAAAAATATAATCAAAAGAAAGTATTTTTGAATTTTTTTGACACTATCATAAAATAGATATGTTAATTGACAAGTGTACAAAAAATCACCTCAAAATGAGGAGTTTTGATTGGGTTTTGGAAGAGTCAAAGTTTGAAAAAAATATGAAGAGAAAATGAAAAAGTTTGGCAAAAATGGTCCCAAGGCTACTCGAACCCGGGACCATTGGGCAAGGCGTGGGAAAGACTTAAGAGTGGCAACACTGGGAGGCAATACATCCGTGTATTGATTTCAAACCATGTTATAATATTATAAACCAAATGTTTGAATTTGAAAAAACGCGCGCACTCTTCTTCTTCTTCCCCGATCCTTCAATCAGCCATGGTTTCTTTGTTTCTCAATGAAATTGCTCGATGTAAACATCAAACTTGGTCGAAATTGAACCAGGAACATGATGACGTGGTTTAATTTCATTTATTTTTAGTTTAACATGATTAAATTCCCAGAAATCACGAAGAACCCTAATTCCTAAAAATCAAATTGAAATCGTGTGTGATCATGGAATTAAGCAATTGATTTAGGGTTAATGTCAGTGATGGTGCAGAAACAAAACGGCCAAGAGCTTTTTGAACTGGAAGTAAGAAATCAAGGAGTTCGAAGTTGAGTTACATACCTCTTGAAGCTGAGATCGAAATCTTCAATGGAGTGTTTCCAGAGCTGTTTTAATGATTGCTATAGCACCAGTGGACTTCAAGGATCGTGTGAGGATGGTCTGCTCACTCTGAAATTGTCTGGATCATTCCAACCAAGTCCACTTGCATATGTTCAAAGTGAAACTCGAATTTATGCTTGGAGGTGTTACAGATCAAAAGTGATGGTTTGTATCATCCCTATGGAGTATGTTGATGATGTTTGAATGATAAAAACACATCTTGCTCGAGCCAAACATCAATTTTGAAAGTTAAGGCAGTTTTGGCAAGTTTGGAAGCTTGAAATGCAAATCTGATTTTTAATTGTTTTTAGATTGATTTTAAGTTTCAAACCAGTTTTATATGATGTTTATGACATGTTAGACACCAAATCTCTCATGGTTTTTCACAAGTTTTGAAAAATGCAAGAATTCTCAAATTTAACTATGTTACTTGAATTTTAAGAAAGAAATGAGAAATCTTGTTTTGGCATAGATTTGGTGTAGTTTGAAATGGCAAACATGACCTCTATTTATAGGTCAAGATTTCTGAATGGCAAGCAAAGAAGATTGACTTGGATTTGGACAACTTGCCTTAGAGGGCAAGAAAGTCATTTTTGCCATAAATGCAAAAGGAAGCTTCCTTTTAACCATGGTTAAATAATTTAACTTGATCTTATCCCATCATAATTACTTTCCATCTGATTTTTATCAGCTCTATCTATCTTGGCTAGGTGGCAAGGCTTCTAGAAAGAAAGAAAATAAAAAATGACTTGTAATTTTGAAAGTTGTACTTGAAAATCCATGGTTTTGGAGCTCTATGTTTCAAAATCAAAAGTATAGCTAGACACCATGGATTTGCAAGTTCTTGGACATTTTGGAAAGCTTGTTTCAAGGGCTACAACTTTCATGTTTTGAGTTTTTTCTAATTCCAAATGGAACTATGTGAAAAAATGCCATGAAGTTTGGAAAAATGTGATCTTTTAACACTTGAAAATATTTCTAAGTGTTGAAAATTTTGACTTTTTGTTGACTTTTCCAAATTTCTTGATTTTTTATGATCATGATGGATCATTTGAAGTATTTTGATGATTGAAAAAGTTTTATCTTGAAAAAGTTGACCAAAAGTCAAAGTTTGACTTTTCAGTGCAGATGAAATTTCATCAGATGATCTAGAAATTGACTGATGAAAATTGTGAACTTCTGTGATGTTTTGAATCAAGAAAATAGGTCAGCATGTTGTATTGGAGATATGAAGATCAATCTCCAAGAAAAAAAGTCATTCATTGATCAGAAAATCAGTGATTGCTTATCCTCGATAAAAACCCTAATTGGTCGATCCTCGATAGATCATGAGAAAAATTGGATATCTCAAGATCAGAGGTTGATGATTGATCAAGATGGATCAATTGAGGTGAGTAAAACTCAAACCCTAATTGATTACCTCTTGAATCAGATGAAAAATTGATGAAACCCTAATTTTGACCTGTAGAAGCTATACCCGATTAATTCTGTTCTGAACTGTTAGTGATGCAATGATGCAAATGTATGATGGTATATTAGGTCAAAAATTGGGGTATGACACTAATGTGTTTCAATTGTTTGTATAATTTCAGGAAGTCCATTAGAACAGGTTTGATGCATTAGATGGAAGGTTTAATGTGTAAACCAAAAAACACCATGGCTAGGTCACAAAGCTTCTAAGGTTTCTTATCCCTATTTGTAGGACGATTCAGGCCAAAATAACCCCAAAATCGAATTCAGGGGACGATTTTATGTTGATCTGGGTTATTCCTTTTTGTTTTGCTTCGATTTTGCAGGTTTTGATGTTTGAACGACCGGAGATGGTGACCGAAACCACCGTCCCATGGTGGTTGACCGGCGAGGACTCAGGTAGGGCATGTGTGGCATGGCGTGATTGGTGGATTCAAATCCTAGGGGTCCCATGTGTGCGCGTTTTAATTGTTTGATTTTTCTGAAAAACATTGTCACATATATATTTATCAAGTTGGTAAAATGAATGGATGTATGGAAACCCCAGTGGCAACCCATGGGCGCGCTAGTCCCTTACCCTCTATCAGGCCGCTGGTTCGAACCTTCCTTTTGGCAAAAAATTTCATAACTTTTGACTTTTTTGCAGGATTTAACACATATACCCATGGAGGCAAGATCTAAACACCATTGGCAGATGGTGTAGTGTCATAATTTTGAACCTGTGACCCTCAGGTCACGAGTTCAACACCTTCAAGGGCCATTCTATTTTTTTGACACTTATTTTCTTAACTTTTACTCATTTCTTATTTTTCTAACCAATTTTAACACTTTCACAAATTAATTTTTCACAATAAAAAACCCTAAAAAATGTTTTAATTTTAGATTTAGGTTTTAAAAACCTTTAATTAATTTTTGACACAAAAACATTTAATTTTATTTACATTTTAAATATTTTTCTTAATTAAATACTAATTAATTAAAATTAGGATTTTCTTAATTAAAATCAACCACAAAAAACTCTAAAAATATTTTCTTTAATAATTAGGGCTTTGAATATTGTTTACAAATTAAAGTATTTTTCTCATCATTTATTTATTGTTTTCGCATTTAAATTCTAGAAATCAATGTATAGGTTGCGAGGTTATTTTTGTAATAGCGTAGATTTAATTTTTCGCAATTTACTTGCCGCACCTCTTATAATGTAACTGTCCCAAAGCCTTGTAATAACGTAGGGTTTACTTTCCACACTTTTACTTTCCGCACCTTTTATAAACTGTCTATATACACTGCTTAGATGTATGACTAATAGGATTGTATGACAAGACTAATCAATCAATCGTAGATCACTTTAAATTCAAAGATAACATATATGAATTGAATCACTATTTCACACACTTGCACCCCCTTAGGGTATCCTCTCTTGTTTCCTTATGAATAAACAATGGTCATGTCCCTTGAACGTAGGGGTACCATTAGCAAAAGACCCTCGATTCAAAATCATCACAAAGATCATAGTCCCTCGATGACCCTCGATGTTGCCTATGAATATATGATCTCGTCTCTCGGTTGTTGCCTACGAATAAGTGATGATCGTCCCTTCGAATTGCTAAGGTACCCTTACATTGTTGCCTTCAATGACCATACGATGACCCTACGCATGTCCCTTTACATCCAACAGATAGAGTTACCTACCAACTAATGGTATGGATAGCGTTATCCTAAAGGAAAAGGAAAATAACAAAGAACGACCTCTTGAGTAGGTAATAAGACTTTTAATTGCTTGCTCCACTCAAAAAATAATCTTCACACCTCACACCTTTTTTTCAAATTATTTTTTAAACAAACACTTTGTATACATTCATACGAGAATCATTACAATGTTAAATTTTCAAACAAACATTTCCAAACACTTCGTATACATTCTTGAGGACTGATACAAGAATCATTACGAAGTCAAAGCGAAATAATTTTCAAATATTTTTGAAAATACTTTTCAAATCACACACACACACACACACACAGAAAGCAAGTTTTCAAAAAGTGAGCTAAGCAATTAAGTGCTTGTAGATAACTAAGGATGGAAAGAGTGCTAATACCTTCCCTTTTCATAATTACCCCCTTACTCAGAATTTATCAAAGGTATTTCCTATTTTTTTCACCTTTCCTTTATTGGATAAAAGAAAAGTTGGTGGTGACTCTTGCTATCCGCAACATTTGCGATAAAACGCAAAACAAACAAGTCAGTTCTCCCACCGTGTTACACACATAAGGGTGGAAAGAACAACCTAAGTTTTTTTAATCGTGGTTGGTGGGTGCGAGGAAACTAGGAAAATAATAAACAATAAAGTCATAATCGAATGTTATTTATCCCAAAGAAGGGAAAGGAAAACATAGAGTTAAACCGAGAAAGGAGAAAACAAGGTCTCACAACAAATAAATCAATAAGGAAGTCGGTTATACAAGGGGAATGTATTAGCACCCCTCACGTTTGTGGTACTCTACATGACCCTCTCTTGTTGTTCTAATCAAAAGGTATATTTATATTTAATGCTTAGTGTTGTACCCCAATATTCTCCCTCTTCATTTTTTGATAAATAATTGGCTTACACTTAACCCGTAGGTGCATTGCATGCATGTCATTAGTGCATTAACCATGGGATTGTTATTTTCCAATTGTGAGAGTGTACACCGTTCTGAAGAAGCGTTTGATTCCCAATGGATGAATATCCGAGGTTCTGTTATTTCAAGTGTCATCTCAATGTATAAGATGTATGTGTCTAAAATTTTCCGACTATCTCATGAGAATTGAGGTTTTGAAGTTCTGATCTCCTATCGTGCGAATTTTGATTGAGGTTTGTGAGTAAGAGTATGATGTGACCGAATTTTTGAGTCTAAAGCGATTCTATGGCCTTTTGTGGTTCAAAGTATCTGTATACGACTTATTGATCAACACGATTCATCAAAAAATCAAGAACGACTGGATAAAAGTGATTTGTGTGTGCGTATTGAAAAGTCAACGACAAAAAAAGCTTGACCAGATGGACTTTTGAGTAAAATTATTGTCGAAAGTTGAGATTCGAGAAAATGTGATCATTTGTTGAGAAAAGTCAAAAGAATCGATTGAAAGTGAGATTTCTTGCATTTTAAGTTATCTTAGACTTAGAATTTTTTTCAAAGTTTTAAGATTTTTATGTTCAGGGAGCCATGTTATCGACTCTCTATCTCATTCGTTTATGGTCGAAAGTTGGCGAATTGGTAATCGTTGGAAAGAGCACATTTCGTACTTCAAATTTGTCCTTGTGAAGATTCCTCCGAAAAATGTCTGGATTTCAAGTTACGAGGCTCCAAAGTTTAAAGTTCCCAACATTGGATATTTAACACAATGAAATTTTGAGCAATTTCGATATGGCCAAGCGCCCAACTTTGGGAGCGTTTTGAACGTGTTTTTAAGCATCATTTCGATTCGAGTTAACAAAATTACCCGTCTAATGGCAAGCTACAACTTTGTCGAAGCAATCAAAGTCATTCGAGCCATGAGTCGAAAGTTATGAAGTTCAGAAGTTGAGAATTTATCATGTTCATATATTCAACACAATGAAATTGTGTTGAATTTTTCATATGGTCAGATAGCCGACTTAGGTCCAATTTTCATATAGTTCTTGGCTCCATTTCAGAAAACGCTTAAATAGAAAGTTATTCATCTCACGGTAGTCTACAACTTTGCCGAAGAAGTCGGATTAGTTCGAGCCACAGATAGAAAGGTACGAGGTTTGAAATATGAGAATTTATCAGGTGTGCAAAGTTAAACACTTAGTGAAATTTTTGAATATTTTCAACATGGTCAAGTAGATCACTTCGGGGCCGATTTTCATACAATTATCGACTCCATTTCATAAAACATTCAACTGAAGAATTGTTCAAATCAGGGAAAGCTACAACTTTCCTGAAGGAGTCGAATTCATCCAGACCTCAGATAGAGAATTATAAAGCTGTGAAGTTACTAAAATGTGATTAGCGAGTATTTACCGAAATTGCCGGTAATTCTTTCAGTTATGATTTCTCGAGTTCAGGGTCACTTTTGAGCATGCTGCAATTGTTATTACAACTCGGTGTCAACACGAAGACGTTGTTCTCCGTTCTATCTTCAACTTTGATGTTGTGATTTTATTCGGGAGAGGCCCGTAATTCGAGTTATGGGATCAAAAAGGCAAGTTGGTGAACACGGACGAGAGAAATGCATCGAGCCATTATTTCTAGCATATCAGTACAACAAGTTACATCATGCATACGATATATCACTATTACCCAATTCAACCATATATATCAGTGACGTGTGCATAAGTGTTGGTTGGTGATTTCGACAGAAGCTGGTTCGGATGATATATTTCACTATTTTTAGGCGTTTATTCGAATGAGACTGAGAAAGCCCAAGTTACATATTTTGTTTGAAAGAAAGAAGGTTTTGGTTTGGAAAGTATTCGTTGGAGGATTTGAATTCAAATACACTGAAGATTCAATACTTACAGCAATAGGATATTCGAATTCAAATCAGGACGTTGCTCATGGAGGACGCATGGAAGCCAGCGAATTTGGAAGACATGCAATCTTCAAACGTGGCATATTTTTAAGATAGGACCGCTAGGGTCGAATTAGTATAAATAGGAGTCTTTGTGTTAGGATTTCCGTGTGTTTATTTTGTGCAAATCACTCGAAATACTCAAAGTATCAAGTGTTAGAGAAAAGAGTCAATGAGAAATGTACGTATAAGCAATACCATTTGTTTAGTTTTTCGAAATGTTTACTTTAATCAATACAAAGTCTTTTAGATATTTTATTTGCTTTCCAATCGAAATCTTTATCCTTTCAGTCATTTACATTCTCTTTGTCATCTTTTACATAACCTTTACATTTATTTAAGTTTCCAGTCGAAATATTTACTTTAACCATTTAAAGTCTTGTAATCGAAGTCACTCTAATTTAAAATCTTCAAGAATCTTAGTATTATAGGAGAAAAAAGATGTCAAACAAGAATCTTAATCCTAATATATGTTTAATATCAAATACTTAGACACATGTCCTAGGATCAATCTAGTCGATCCTGTAAGTTACCAAAATTATTCGATTTGGAAGACTAGCAGTTGTTTACCAGATTTCCCTGTAATTAATAAGGGTGAGGATTATCTCTCAAAAACGGCTGATTTGTTCGAAAACTCTGAGGCAAAAGATAGTACAGGAGGTCACTTTTTCCACTCACACTTCTCCTCTCATTATCTTCACCTCTCCACAACCTTCTTATCCTCTCATCATCACCATCATCTCTTTACTCCCTCTCAAGAATAATAACAACCATCTCTAACAACCTCAATCAACTACCATAACCGTAACCTTCACTCTCATCTTCAACACAACAGAGCCTCACCCTCCCTCACCCTTATCTTTAGCAACGTAATAGAATCTCTTGGTGATCATAACAAAATCTCCACTCGCAGCCTCACATTTTCACTCTTCTTCCATATTCTTACTTTCTCTTACGAGAACCTCTTTCTCTCTCGCTAATGATAATAGAAGTACCACCATAACCACTCATCTCTTCTCCTATTCACCGGTCGTGTCGTTCTCGAACAACTTGGCTTTTTGTCATTCTTCATAACCAGGAGGATTTGCCGTGTTTTTGTCGAAGATCCGGAGCCATCGCTACAATATAGATTATCACCTCTACCGGAAATCGAAAGCATCCTCTCAAGAATTTCATTATCGATTGCGCTATCTTCAAACATTCTTGCACTCACTGAAGATCGTTGATAGGAGACTTGAAGTTTTCCTCATCACTTCGAGTAGTATACGTAATCGTCGGATTCCACCTTCAACGGGTAAGTTGATTGAATTTGTAACACCCCAATATTTTCAATTATTAAATAATTTGAATTTGAATTATTTATTTAATTAAAAGTTGAATTATTGGTATTTTTGGAACTACTGGGATTAGAATAAATAAAGAAATAGAAATTGGAATTATGGTGTGGTGAGTAGGAGTGAGGGGTGTGTGAAGTAAAAACCTCTAATCCTATTTTTATTGTTATTATTATAATAAAAAGGAAAATAAGAAGGAAAGATTTAGAAAGCCAAAAGTGAGAAGAAGAGATATCACGTGAGAAGAGAAGAGGCAAAAAGGAAGAGGAACACCCAAAGCTCTAGGAATTCAAGAATTTGGCTAAGGTAAGGGGTGATTTTCTCTGATTATTATGCCTTATTGATTTTGGGAACGATAGAATTGATTGAGTAGTTAGGAATCCCAATTTAGGATTTTCTAGGTTTATGAGTTTTGAACCTAGAATGCCTAATTGTGTGAAATTGAGTCAATTACATGTTATAGGGTTGTTATGTGATTTTGATTCATTTTGTTTTTGCATTATATGCTGTTTGATGAAGTATTTTGGAGTTAATTATGGTTTGGTTCGTATTGGAATGAATGGGGTTGTATTGGAAATAGTGAATGCTGTCAAAATCAAGTTTTTTTGCTACAGACGTCGCAGGAACCGGTTACCCTGTCGGGGGAACCGGGTTCATCATATAATTTCCAGTAAGATAATTTTTCTGAGTCGTGGGAACCAATACTCTGTGGGGGGAACTGGGTTCATGGTACATTTTCCAGAAGGTTGATTTTTATGAAACGTGGGAACCGGTTATTCCCTGGGAGGAACCGGGTGTCCCATACATTTTCCAGAACATGTTTTCACTATGATAGTTGGAACCGGTTACTCCCCTGGAGGAACCGGTTACCATTGTTACTTTTTGAAAAATATTAAACTTTGAAAATTCATAACTTTTGAACCGTAAGTCCTTTTAATCGCCGTTTTGGACATTATTCCTTAAATTAAATATTCTATTTTATGAAATAGAGAAAATAATGGTAACTTGGTTTTATTTTGGAAAGTATTGGGTTTCCGACTTTGTGGTTATTCGTACCTTGCATACTTGGTGGGTAGGCAATGGTGTGTGGTTTTATGATGATGTATGTGTGTATAATGATGACTATATGTGTATGTTGGTGATAACATTACTAATTTATGAGTAAGTGCTTGCATGTTTATGCTATTGGTGATGTTCATGATAGTTGAATGATATCATGTTTTGGTTGATGATGTTGTATGCCTGATGGTGTGCATGTTTATGCTGTTTGATGATGTTCATGATAAATGATGGTTATCATGTTTTGGTGATGATGTTGCAGTAATTGCTTGTGCATATTTATGCTGTTTGATGATGTTCATGATAAATGACGGTTATCATGTTTTGGATTGATGATGGTTTATAATGTATGATGTTATCATAACCTGTGTTGAATGTTGCATGCTTTTATGATGTGCATGCATATACATTTGATAGTATCTAATTCCCATTGTGTGTAATTAGTGAGTTGGCCAATAACCGTTGCCGATTTGGAATGGGCGGTGAGGCGTATTTGTGTCCGAGTTGGAATGGAGCAGATGTTGATACTGGGTCCGAGTTGGAATGGAACAATATGGTGAATTTAGTTCACTTTTGGTATCACATGCATAGAGTCTTGCATTGCATTTGTATGGATTATAACATGTAAGGATGAATTCCAGTGTTATAATTTGGTTTGGTTGTTGTATGTGATGTATGTTTATGACTTGTGTTGTTGAATGGATGAATAGATCTGATTATGCTGAATAGGGTGGAATAATAGCTTATGAAATTCTCTTGTTTTATGAATTTATAATTCATTTTAATTATGATGAGGTCTCACCCTTACTTTGACGATTTTAGATTGAAGCTTTAGCGGCTAAGGAGTTGGTGAGGATGGCTCGTAGAGCTATGATATTTAATTATCACGTGTCGGTGTCATGCTCTAGTCTTGTAACGTTGGGAATGTTTGGTTTAGAGTTATCATTAAACTTTGTTGTTTTAATTGACGTTGTTTTTGGATAATTGTTGTATGACATTGACCTTATGGATGACATTTTAATGGTTTTGAATTATCCAAGTTTGAATAATTTCCGCTGTGTTAAACATGTACTTCTTTTCATGATATTGTGTTCCCATGATAGCATGCAATTGTGTTTGAAATCTTATTTTTAATTAATTGTGACGCCCTTTAATGCATGCTAACTCTGAAATATTTTATAAATTGCGGGGGTATTTAGAAGGGTGTTACAAAATTCACTCCTCATTATGTATGTGTCGGTCCTGTATGTGGTGTTCGAATAGATTTTTTCTAGATTTGCATGTTCTTTATTTTCTGCAATGTTTGATTATGATTCAACAAAGACGAGTCGTGAATTTGATACCAGCAAGTCGAAACAAACGTATATACCAAATTCTTCTGAGTTTTCATGAAGGTTTCTCTGTTTTCGGAGAGGTAGCTGCTGGAGAATAAGGTTGCACCGTCGTCTGTGCGTTCTTCCATGATTGAACTGTAATATATTACCCTATGCGTGGCCTCGGTTCCTTAGGTTCATGTTGATTTGTATCAGGCAATTGGACCTCACGTATTTTATTGCGTTTTTATTTTTTTTTAATTTTTGTTAGAAGAATATGTGGATATGCATGATTGGTCATGAGTAACTTTTTTCTCCTTTCTTATAAGTTATAAGTGAACTGTGACCAATTGATTTAAGTTAGTTTGATTTTTGTCATACTTTCATCAGAATCAATAATATTAAAGGAGTTAGAATGTAGTATATATTGGGTCCAGAAAAAGGATCGATTTAGGCTTTAGGACAGTCATTTTCGCCACGCTCCCATAGTTTTGGACCTAGCGCCATATTAGTTGTAATGAGTTCAATCTGGCAATTCACTAATGCACCCCCTTATTCTATGTTCCATAATTTCTATGCATATTCAATTTTACTCATAATTTCGATTCTATCGACTCATAAAAAATGTAGAAAAATAAGATTCTGACTTTATAAAATCTTAGGATATTTTTGACATTTTTTTGTGAATTTTTAATAATTAATATCCTAGCACATTCGAAGGGACTATCATCATTTTTCGTAGGCGACAATCGAGGGTCAAGATCATGTATTCGTAGGCGACATCGTGGGTCTATGATCTTTGTATCGAAGGGACTATGATGATTTATTTTGAAGGCAACGGTGCTAGAATACTTCTACGCTCGAGGGACTTGACCATTTGAATTCGTAAAGGCAACGAGAGAGAATTACCCTAAGGGGTGCATGTGTGAAAAGAGTGTGTTGATTTCAAGTATTTTTATCTTGGAGTTATGAGTGATCTATGTCCAATTTTAATCTTGCCATACACGCCTAATTACTGGCAGTTTATAGGGTGCAGAAAGTAAATTGCGGAAAGTAAAGTGCGGAAAGTAAATGTCCTACGCTATTACATGGCTTTGGGGCAGATACATAATTGAAAGTGCGAAAAATAAAAGCCCTAATTAAACTATTACATCCCATAGGCAATTACATAATTGGAAAAGAAAAGCGATAAAAATCGTCCGAAACGGTATAACCTGTGAACAGATGCAAAATCGAAAAACGGAAGAAAATTGCATAAGAGGAAAATGTTAGTAAAAATAAGTATTTTTGAATGAGAAAAAGTTTTTGTGTTAATAATAACATAAATATGATAAAATAATTTTTTGGTAATTTTTGGAGTTAATTTGATAATTTAAAAACAATTAAAAGTCATTTAAACAATTAATTAGCAATTAAATTAAATATGCATGCAAAAATAATAATTTTAATTTTAAAAATTAAATAAACATTTTTCTGATGATTATGCAAAAAATAAATATTTTTGGTGTTTTTTAGATGCATGATAAAAAACAGTTTCGTTGATTCATACACTTTCAACTTAATTTGTTTGCATATTCATGTTTGTATGGCTATTTCGATGCTTTCTAGATAGTTAATTCACAAAAATATCATCAAAAATATCCTAAGATTTTATATCAAAGAGATGCCATTGTTAGGGTTTAGACGTAGGTACGAAGAGATGCCATTGTTAGGGTTTAAAACCTCCAATTGGGGTTTTCTAATATAGATGAAATTGGACGAAACCAATGATACCATCGTGTTCAGAGGATCAAACTGAGTCGATCCATGTCCTCACAACAAATTTATATTGCGTATTTTGTGACTTGTGATTTTTGCAAGGATGTAGTGACGCGCGAAACTGTCACTAAATGTTCTAGCTACTTTTATACCCCAAACTTTTCCCTCTTACTTATCAAGACAATCCACCACTCCATACTCAAGGATTCTACAAGAGTTGATCAGACAAACCCTCTCTTAAAGCAAACAATCCAAACTAGGGTTTTGCTCCTCTCAAGTGATCATCATACCTCATCATATTCTTCAAGGGATTATCATGTCAAGTTTCAAGCCTTACAAGTCAAAATTGCTCATCTAGTTGCTCTGATGGTTGAAAATCAGCTGTATTGGACAAAAAGTCAACTGTGGTCAACATACAGTCAAACTTCATATTTTTTTGGTCAACATAAATATTTTGAAGTAATATTCATCATTTGATCAAGGGTTGATCATGATTCCTCAAGAAAAGTCAAGATTTGATCAAAAGTCAAAGTTTCTAAATTAGGGTTTTTTAGATAAAAGTCAACTGAACTTTGACCAGGCATAACTTTCACATACTTTATCAGAAATTTTTCCACCAAATATCATTTTGAAGAGAATTCTATTCTCTACAACTCCATGTCACACAAGCTTGGGCTGGAAATGCTTCATTTGGAAGTTATGGATCAAAACATTACATGTCCTTTTAAAAAGTCAACAAAAAGTCATCTTTTTGCAAAGAAGTGTTCATGAGCATGGAAACTTCAATGAAGATGAAATACAGAGGGTTGTTTAGAAGACATCTTGAGCTTTCTAAAAAGTCCAAGAACACCCAAAAATGTTAAAAATTAAGCAAGATACAAGTTGTGCAAGTTGAGCATTCTTGAGGAGGTGCATAAAGAAAAATACCTACCAAAAGCAAATATTTTTCAAATGGGCCTAAGATTTTATGATCCAAACTTGATTATAAGATTATCCATGACCTCTATGCTTCATGCCACACCTCTTATCCTTTTTTATTTATTTATTTTGAATTAAATGGCTTAAATTCAAATTTCATTAAATAAAATACAAAGATAATTGTTAATGCAGGATGAGCTTGATTTGTGCATGTCTTGAGGACTAAGGAAGCCCAGAAGAGCTGTCAATTTCGTGCAAGAAGATTAAGGGAAAGATTGAGCCAAGTTTGCAAAGATTTCATGCAAATTTCCAATCAAATCTTCTCCATTTAAAGAAAATATTTTCTCTTAAAGCCTTGACCTATTTCCACTCCGCTATATATACTTAACATCTTCACAAGGCAAGGGGACGATTTGCCAACCTCTTACACAAAACCCTTGCCTCCACAACAACCCTAAAAATTATCAAAAAATTCCAAGAAGTTGGCAAATTCGTGTTCTACTTTCCAGCCACTTTCAGTCACTTTTAAGCATTCCATTGTGCTCCTGAGGTAAGTCTGAGTAAGCAAGCATCATTATACATGACCATAACACGTTGAAACATGCCATACATACTGCTCTGATTTGCACTTTTTTTGAATTCGTGTTTTACATTTGAGTGTGATTTGCTTGAAACTAACGTTTCTAATATGTTTATAGCATGATATAGAACAGATCTGGGCATTCGTTTGAAGTTTTCCATGGCTTAATCGCTAGTTGCCATTGTTAGGGCACGAACTGGAGGAGCTTTGTATCCATAGTTCTGGGCCGATTCAGATTGAACTAACACCACCAATCGATTTGTAGCCCTTGAATTAGGGGGATAAGGTACCCTTGTTGCATTCATACTATTTATTTTGCAGGTTGATGATTGAAGATGACCGGAGAAGATGACCGACGCCTCTGACAGAAGTCCTAACTTCTGGATTTCCAGAAGTATCGTCCTCTAGAAGCTTCAGCTTCTAGACGTCCCCAACACCAGATCCTCCAGAAGCTCCAGCTTTTGGAATTCCCCAGCACCAGATCCCCCAGAAGCTCCAGCTTCTGGACATTCCCAGACACAGAAGTCTCCAGAAGCTCCAGCTTCTGGACCCTCAGATGCAAAATTCTCCAGAAGCTCCAGTTTCTAGACCCTTAGATACAGAAACCTCCGGAAGCTCCAGCTTTTGGACCCCCTCAGACGTTTCACCTCTAGAATCTCCAGCTTCTGGACACCCTCAGAAGGATCCCCTCCAGAAGCTCTAGCTTCTGGATGTCCAAGGCGCGCCACTCATAGAAGGCTTGTCTTTTGTGCCAATTTCCGTCAGAAGCTCTGATGGAAACTCCTTTCTTATTATTTTATTTTTTCTGCTGTTTATTTTCTCTTTTTTTTTTATAATTATTTCAATTAATTAATTAATTAGTAATTAGATTAAAACAATTAGCTTAGTTAGGATTAATTTCACAAAACAATTTTCTTTATATTTTTTATTAATTAATTTAATTAGTTTAATTTAGGTTAATAATTTCAATTAAACTTCTTTTATTAATTAAAATCAATTAGAACTAGGATTTTTTTTAACATTAAAATCAACTTTCAAAAATACCAAAAATATTAGGATTTAGGTATTCACTTAGACAATTGTTTCTATTTTATTTCTTTTTGCATTTAAATTCTAGAAAGGATGTATAGGTTGCAAGATTTTTTTTTCATGTAATAGCGTAGATTTATATTTTCGCTTTTACTTTCCGCACCTCCTATTATGTATCTACCCCAAAGCCATGTAATAGCGTAGGACATTTACTTTTCCGCACTTTACATTTCCGCAATTTATTTTCCGCACCTATTAAACTGCTAGTAACTAGGCGTGTATGGCAAGATAAAAATCAACTTAGATCGCTCTAATTCAAGATAAAATATCAGAATACATTACATATTCCACACATGCACCCCCTTAGGGTATCCTCTCTAGTTGCCTTACGGAAATGGTCATGTCCCTCGAACGTGGGAATATCTTAGCACAGTTGCCTACAAACATATCATCATAGTCCCTTCGAATTAAAGATCATAGTCCCTCGATGACCCTCGATGTTGCCTATGAATACATGATCTAGTCCCTCGATTGTTGCCTACGAAAAGTGATGATCGTCCCTACAGATATGCTAAGATGTCCTTACAAGTTGCCTTCTATGACCATCCGATGTCCCTTCGAATGTCCCTTTTACATCCAACGAATAAGGTTACCTATCAACCAATGGTATGGATAGACTTATTCTAAAGGAAAGCAAAACAACACGGAAACGACCATTTTGAGTGGGTAAAAATAAGTCTCTTTTGCTTACTCAACCAAAACATTTTTTCACACCTCACACTTTCAAAAACATTTTTAAAGCACTTTGTATACATTCCAGCGTGAATCATTACAAAGTCTTTTCCAAAATAAAACATTTCCAAACACTTCGTATACATTCCAGCGTGAACCATTACGAAGTCAAAGCGAAATGCCTTTTCAAAAAATCTTTTCAAACACACACACACAAAAAGCAATTTGTAAAGTGAGCTAAGCAATTAAGAGCCCGTAGATAACTACGGATGGAAAGGGTGTTAATACCTTCCCTTTTCATAACTGCCTCCCGTACTCAGAATCTAACAAAGGTCTTTTCCTGTTCTTTTAGCCTTCCCTTAATTGGATAAAAGAAAAGTCGGTGGCGACTCTTGCTATCCGCATATTTGCGATACGAAAATCTCAAAGTCAGTTCACCGTATTACACTAGTCTTCTTTTTCTTGTTGTATCCAATGTTTTCGCGAGCAACATGTTTGGAGCGAGAAGGATGCTTGTTTCTCCTTTTCAGGACACAGAGGATCTGTGTTTTCCTGATTTAAGTTTAGTTGATGTTCCTAGTCTTCTTTTCCTTGTTGTATCCCATGTTTTCGGGAGCAACATGTTTGGAGCGGACGGGATGCTTGTTTCTCCTTTTTAGGACACAGAGGATCTGTGTTTTCCTGATTGAAGTCTAGTTGATGTTCCTAGTCTTCTTTTCCTTGTTGTATCCCATGTTTTTCGGGAGCAACAAGTTCGGAGCGTGCGGGATGCTTGTTTCTCCTTTTCAAGACACAGGGATCTGTGTTTTCCTGATTGAAGTCTAGTCGATGTTATTAGTCTTCATTTCCTTATTGTGACCCATGTTTCTGGGTGCAAGAGGGTTTGTGTATTCTTATCGAAGTCTAGTCGATGTTCCAAGCCTTCGTTTCCTTGTTGGGTCCCAAGTTTCCGGGCGCAACATTTCCCTATTCTTTCAGAGTCTGGTTAGTGTTTCCAGTCCTCGCATTTATTTGTGTTGACGCAATTTTGTGGAATTCAGAGTGTACATTTTTTATTTTATATTTAGATTCAATCACCCTTTACCTTGTCGCTTGGAAGGAGGGATGCCAACCTTGCTACATGTTCAAGGATGATTAAAGAGGGGCAGTTGTTGTACCCCAAAATTTAGCCTCTTCATTTCAGTATTTCTGGCTTATAATTTCATTATCATAAACATACATGCATATAAATACATAGCATTGATCATGTGGTTATCAAATTTAGAGTATCTTAAATTGTGGGAGAAATTATGCGTTTCGGCTATCTCAGATCTTTTCGAGCCAAAGTTGATATTTTTTGGTTCGTATGATTAACGCAAGATTTTCTGGTCAGAAGGTCATTTTGATTTGTTTCCATAAGCATTGGGATCATATCAATATGTTCTCCAGTTTATCTGTTCAAATTGGAGGCCGTTTCTTCGAGAAAAGACTTTATTTGCTCATTTCTTAATAAAGTGAATTTTGGGTTTCGGTGCGTTTTGGGTGCTCCAGAATGCATAACTCTCAGCTCGTCGGGTATTTTCTGATGATTTTTGAATGCAAAGTCCTTTTCACTATTCCCTACAACTTTTGTTCACAAGTCAGAAGCAAATTATGTGAAGAAGGTCCCCAAAGAAATTGATTTTTCAAGTGGGATAAACTGTATTTTAGTGTTGAACCGTGTTCTTGGTGTGCTAAAAAGTCCATAACTCCTGGCTGGAACATTGAAATTGAGTGGAGCCGGTGTATAGAATTCTGTATCGAAGTCCTCTACCACTTTCATTCACAAGTCCAGAGTTGATTCCTCACCATTTAAGAGTAGTTTTTTATTCTTTGAAGTTGATTTTGAGATGAATCGAGCATTTTTCATCTGATACGCGATGTTCGAAAAATCATATCTCGCTCGATTTTTATCGAAACAAGGTGGGACCAGTGCCAAAAGTTCAAAAATTCCGTTATCTACATTTGTTATGAAGACTTCGTGTTCGAATTTTGATCAGAAGATCCTCGTTCGAAGCTATTTCTCCGGAGAGTGCAATAAAAATTTTGCACGTGTCAGATGCTCGAAAATTGTTCTGAAACTTCAAAAACTCATATCACCTGGATCGTTCGTCTAATTGAGTTGAAATTTTGACTCACGTAAGCAATTTCGTGTTCTGGACATTTTTCGTTTAGAGTCTGAAAATAATTTGGATAATCATGATTTTGGTCTAATTGTGGATCCAAGGCACTCCAAAGCCCAATTTTCTCACATATAAATATATTTTTCCACTCACAAAATTGGAGAGGAAAATCATTTGTAAATTTTCACCAAAAAGATTCAATTCTCTCTCAATTTGCAAAAGAGTTTGAACTTGCTTCCTATTCAAGCCAAGCCCCTCCTCCACCTTGCCTTTTCCGATCACCACCTTCCTCGCCGCCTCCTAGCCACTTCCCGACGTACCTCCGTCCGACCTCTCCCCTTCCTAAACGGGCCTCTCCGCACCGGACTCCTCCCATCCCGGACCAGCCTCTGCGCGCAAGGCCTTCTCCGCCTCTTTCTTCCGACCGGTCACACCGGTCCTCCTCTTTCTCAACCGGTCAAGCTCGGCCGGACCTCTCCTTCTCACTCTCCTCCTCGGCGAAGGCACTAGTCGGCCGAATCCTTCTCTTCCTCCACCTACAAGATCAACAAGCATCAATTCAAGGTCTTCCAAGTGTTCCTTCTCCTAATTTCATCAATTGAAGCTTGATTTTGGTATTTTCTTCAACAATTCAAGGATTATTTCTCCGATTCTACGATTATTCTTCAAGAACAAGTAAGTAGCTTATTTCCATTAGTGCTTATTTTAATTGATTTTTTCGATTTTGACTTTTCTTGAAATTGATTATTGGAATTGATCGAATTTTGTTTGTTGATTTCGATTCTTGAGTTGTTGATTGGAAATTGTTTGATTCAAGTTTGATTTTCTAACGTTATTGTGTCGGTGTGAAGAAATTTTGTACATAAAGCACACATATGCTTGCATGTAGTTTTTCTTTGCATTTAGGTTACTTTAATTGATCATTTGCATCACATATCACATGCTTATACATTAGGTTGCACCTAGTTTGATATTTGATGTGAAGTTATATGAAATAAGGCTTGATTTATAAACATAATTGCGTCGAAATGTAGTTTTAGGTGCATTTTGGTTTCACAAAGCATTTGCATGGTACATAGTGCATTTAGGTTTGCATTTAAATCATATTTTATATGCTCATGCATTGATATATAAGTTCCTTGAATAATTGAATCAAGTTTATGCGTCGATGTTTGATTTTAATGACTCGAAAGGTGTCGGTGTGTAGTTTTTAGGCACTTTTTCATGTATTAATAATACATTCTTGTTTGTATGAAATCAAAGCATCGTGACACATTGCACTCTTGATTTTACTTGACCTTGATTCATGATTTGCATAACTTTAAAGTGTAGTTTACATTGAGCATGCATTGACTACATATTATATATCATTCATTTGCATTTTACTCATAAAAACATCATTTAATATGTAAATAAACATGCATTTTCATGCATATTTTTGCACTCATCTTCATTCAAACAACTTTGAATTTGTGCATTCTTTTGTATATTGATTTGTTTTGATTTGTTTACCTCATGTACATGAATTAATCTCTAATCATTCTTCATTTCAAAACCAAAACAAAGTGAATTGGAAATTAATTCGGTACATGAATTTTGGTGTTTTTGTTCATCGAAACTCACCTTTTCTCAAGGGTCCGAGGTAACGATATTTGTTCCTAATGTTTTGGCATGTTCTAAAACCATTTTTGATGGTTTTGGAACCAAATTTCAAGCACAAAATGCCTAAAACGCTATCGCTGCCCTGTTTCTTTAAGGTCCGAAAAACGTCACTTCCACTCGAAATTAATTAAAACTGATCATATTTTTGAATCCGTTGATGTTTTTGCAAGCAACCATGCAATTTTTAATCGATTCTGAGAAGTCAACTTTTTTCGCTCCAATTTCGGAAAAGTGCTTTCCCAATCCGATTTTTGTGATTTTATTTCCCTTCTTATATGCTTATGCTAGTGTATTATCATGTGTATAATCAGTTTTGCATTTGGGGCTTTCTTTATAGCACTTGTTTTGTTATTTCTGACACTTTATTTCATGTGCGAGGTACATTGAGCATTATTTTTGAGATTTGGATATGTAGGGTTCATATCTCGTGCTTGCACACATGTGTGTTCATTCTATTGTTTATATCTTTGGGTTTTCACCTACTTGCAGGTTCCATTTGATTTAGATATGCGGGATGTGTATCTTGTTGCTTGCACACATGTGTGTGCATTCTATTGTCTGCATCCAATGGCGGAACTACCTTAGGGCAGGGGGTGGTCATGGCCACCCCAAAGTGTTTTGATGAAATTTTAAAAAAATAAGTATACTATATAATTTTTTTTCCTATTATAAATGATATTTATAAATATAATATACAATGAATGGCCTAAGATGTGTGTTGGTTGGGTGGAATAGATCTTTTTTTTCTACCTTATTGTCAGGTGTTCGATTATTGTTGAGATAATTCTTAACTTTTTTTTATTCTGAATTTATGTTTTATTCTGAATTTATTTGATTAGAATTATCAAAAAATAATGTATATTTTTTTTATTTAACTAAGTCTTTTCAAATTTAATATTAAGTTCTTTAATCTCTTTAGAAATGAATTTGGTTATAATTATCAAAATAATATATTAATAATAATTCAATTTTAAAAAAAATTCAATCCAATCTATTTATTAAGAATAATTTTCATCCAATTTATTTATTAAGAATAATGTCCATCCATTTTTTTTAATTTCTGTAAAATAATTTTTGGCTGTAATTTTTTCCATCTCTCATGCATATATTGTTTGGTTGTTGGTTTTTTTTTCTCCTCTCATATGCACAAATTGTTTGATGCTTGTTTTTTTCACATAAAATATTTTCAATCAATTATTACTATACAAAATTATTGTTAAATCTACTAAAATAAAGCACACAATAATATTATTAGACACATTGACAATGATTAATTGATTTTCTAAGATCTATCTATAAAATTTATAATATAATTTGACACAATTTTTCTAAGATGTATCTATAATATTTTATGAAAAAAACTGGAAAAAAAAGTAATTTTTTCAAAAAAATGAAATTACATTTTTTTTATAAAAAAAATTAATTATTTTCTTAAAAAAAACTGAAAAAACTATTATTATTTTGAATGGATGGATATCCATCTATTAAAATGTTGTTAATAGATGAAATGGATGGATTTTATTTTTAATGGATTGATTGAATTGGACATATTTAAGGAAGTTTTAGTGGATTGTAATTGATTAATGAATTGTTTTTATCCATTCATTAACCATTCCATCATATTCATCCATTCCATCCATTTTATCACTCCTAATTGCTAGTAACTTAAAAAAAAGTAAAAGCACTGCAACGATTAATTTCTGATGGAAAAACTCTCGAGAGAATTTAACACATACTCGTGCATAGTGTCTAGATCGAACACGTGACCTCTGATTAAGTTGGAAGAGATTTGTTTACAACTTATCCAAGTACTCTTGAGTAAATAGAACAAATGTTTATAATATATATATATATATATATTAGTTATTATTATATTTTTTTGTTAGTTACTCTTATATATATTTTATATTTGGCCCCCTCAATGATTTCATTCTGGTTCCGCCACTGTCTGCATCTTTGGGTTTATACCTTCTTGCAGGTTCCATTTGATTTAGATACGCGGGATGCGTATCTTGTCTCTTGCACGCATTTGTGTCCATTCTATTGTCTGCATCTTTGGGTTTTTACCTTCTTGTAGGTGTTCCAATTGATGTAGATATGTGGGATGCGTACCTTGTTGCTTGCACACATGTGTGTGCATTCTATTGTCTGCATCTTTGGGTGTTTCTACCTTCTTGCAGGTGTTCGGATTGATTCAGGATATGTGGGATACGTATCTTGCTTGCACCTATGTGTGTGCATTCTATTGTTTGGATTGCCATTTTGTGCAGGTTTATTAGCTTCGGATGTGTGGGATACACATTCCGATCATGCTTTGATGCCTCCGTGCATTACTCACCAGTTTTTCTTTATTGCTTATCAACAGTACTTGAAGTTTTCCAGAGTATTCCTTTGCTTGCTATTGCTTACACATTATTATCCATCTGGTATTTTCTATACCTTTTTGTTGCATTCTTTTACCGATTTTCTAGAGAGCATGATAAGTAGGGTTTTACCGCTTTCTTTTTCCATGAAAAGTAGGAATAGAGATGCATGATGAGGCTTCCATAGTTGGAGCATGTTCAAGAACCCCTCTGGTTTATTTAAAGACCCGTTTAGGGCAATTCTGTTTTCTACTTGTGTGTGGTTTATTTAAAATCCTCTTCAGTGCATAGGGAGGTGCTTTCATTGTGTGTTTACATTTGAGCTTGCATAGGTCAAGAGTGGTTAGGAAAACCACTAAGTGGAACCACCAAGCAAAGTCCTGCTTTGAGATCTATATGTGATATATATGACGATGATATGATGGGCACGCGGAAAGGTTTCTCAATCAACCCCCGCACAGCTTCAGCACACGCGAATCGTGTCGCTTCCTTTATTGAGTCAATAATAAAAGTGGCAATAGTTCCCTATTCTGACTCTCCATGCTTTGTCATGGGGTTCACATTCATTGCTTTGACACCCGCCCTCATATGCTCCTCACACTTGATAATTCATATCATGCTGTGATACCTTTCTCCCATAGGAAACTTCTGTATGACACGTTTAATTCCATTCGTGGCTATGGTTTTCCTCCGAAAGTCGGCTCTTGTTTGACTCTGCTATGCTCATTACCATTGAGGCTATGGGACTTCTTTATTCTTCCCCGTGCATGTGTGAATCATTTGTTTGTGCATTGCATTTGATTGTGTGCTTCTGCCAAAGCACTTGCTTGCCTCATCCCTTTGCATCCATTGGTTGCTCAACCAAGGTGGATGTCAGGATAGTTTCCCTAGGATTACTCAGTTAGGATAGTATTCGAGCATAGACCTTTTTATCCTCAACCATAGGGCCACTTTTTCATGATAACATTAAGGTAGAACTAGTTAGTTTCCCTTTTGTTTTGTTTTTTCTTTTGCATCCCTGCATGTAATAAAACTAAAACTTGTTTTCTTTTCCCTTGAAAATTAAAACACTTAATAATGGTTCAGAATCCTTTTCAAAGGTAAAAGCAACCAACCTCACTTCAAACGTTTTTGTCTTTGAACTTATTTTCTTTAAAAATCTTTTCAAAAAGGATGTTCCCTTCCAAGTTCGAGCAATTTGCTAAGTGTACGAGTGGCCGAGCATAAGACTTCTTATAGCTGCAATGCCAAGCACGAGTTGAAATTATGAAGATTTGGAATTGAACTTCCCATGAAAAACATTGAAACCCACCAAAACATGTGAGCCGAACTACGGCGCTCTGACTTCCCATTTCACACGGGAATACGTAGGCATCTTGCCACGGGGCTCGATCGAGCAAAACTTTGTAAATACTTCCTTCTTTTCCCTGTGCTTTCTTTATTTTCTTTATTTCACATGCATTATAGAGATTAAGAGATAGATATATATAACACACCCATTATATAGAAAGTAGAAGTGGATATCGTAGAGTACTACGGGCGCGTAGGGTGATAATCCATTCCCCTCGTGTAACAGACTCCCTTACCCGATCTCTTGGTCGTAAGGCCATGATTTCTCCCACTCAGGTTTACTCGATGTTTTCCTTTCCTCTTGAAGGATAAAAAACATTCAATGGTGACTTCATTGATATTATATCTGATGATGTTCAGCCAGGTAGTTTCAATTGTAACAGTATGTAATATAGCAATAATGAAACTATCGTTGTCCATAATTTCTTTTTCTTACGATATCAACATGGTATCAGAGCTCAACTGAGATCTTGTGACCATTTCTTCCCTATTTCTTCTTCGATTTCTCAATAATCCTCATTTTCAATTTTAAACTAAATGGCATGACCTTGTAGCAGAAAGTGCCCCACTGTGTAACGAAAGTAGTCTTTTCCATGTTTTTAGGAGCCATCTTGATCTTATTATAGTCGGAGAAACCATCCATGAAGGAGAAAACTTTGTGTTGAGCAGTATTGTCAACCAGGACATCAATATGTGAGAGCAGAAAATCGTCTTTCGGGATCGCTTTATTCAAGTCTCAGTAATCTACGCACATGCACACTTTGCCATCCTTCTTAGGGACGGGTACCACGTTTGCAACACACTGTTGATAAGAAGTAACGGTTAAGAAATCGGCATTGAACTGTTTCATAAATTCGGCTTGATTTTCTCGGACATCTCAGGACGCATACGACGGACCTTCTGCTTTACAGGGAGAAAACCTTCTTTCGTTGGTAGTCGGTGTACCACAATGTCAATGTCTAGACCTGGCATGTCTTCGTAGGACCAAGCAAAAATATTGATGTAGTCTCGCAGCATCTGGATTAATCTTCCTTTAACACTGTTCTCAAGACCCGCTCCTATCTTGATTTCTTTTCTGTCTTCGTTGGTACCTAGATTCACAACCTCAACTGATTCTTCGTGTGGCTGTATGGCCCTTTCTTCCTACTGTAGTAGTCTAGAAAGTTCTCTTGGCACTTCATAATGTTCCTCACCTTCGTCTTCGTCTTGGTAGATCGGATTATCGAAGTCATATTTAGCAATAGAAAAGTCGTTATCGACGAGATTCGAAGTTAATGTGGATCTATAGTGTATTATATGGGTGTGTGTAAGAACACATAGCTTTTGAAAGGATGATAAAGTAAAAGAAAGACAGAGAGCACAATAATTGAATGCAAAAGTCCAATGATTTATTGAATGAAAATATGCGAATGACTGATAATAACCCTCACAAACGATCCGTGGTGCTCCGGGTAAGGCACTAGGCTTAGAGTTTATTGTTCGAAGCATAAAAAGTGAAAAGCATAAAAAAAAAGAAGCAATTACTCCTGTTTAAAGGAGATTGGTATAACATCTTCAGTCTTCCAACTGTTGAGTCCATCGCTAGGAGTTGGGAAGATCCAATTGTTGATGTCAAAGTCACCATCATCGTCTTCTTCTATAGCATGAATTATGTTCTTGTTGATGCAGAACGGAGGTCCGCCGACACGTTCGTGACGTATCATCTTCTGATCTTTGGAGGTGAAGCCCAAACCAGTATTGTCAGATTAGAATGGAAAGTTGGGTAGCTGACCCCAAATATTACAACCTCCTTCTTCAACTACAGCTCTAGAATCTTTTAGTTAGGCCATATTTGGAGGAACTCTAGTAATTTTAGGAGTGACAGGAGAGTCGAAAGGTATGACTTGTGGAATTACTTTGAATGCTTGACAGGGAGTTTCGACGAATTCACCTTCTATTTTGATGTATCGGAATGACTGCGGATGGCTCACCATGTATTCTTATTCTCCGCATATTGTGACAATTTTCCCCTTTGCTGGGTACTTCAGTTTCTGATGCAGGGTAGAGGTAACTGCGTCTGCCCCATGTATCCAAGGGCATCCAAGTAGGCAAGAGTAGGCTGGATGAATGTCCATCATAAACAAAGTAGATTCAAAAGTCTGGGAACCTACTTTGATTGGCAGGGTAAGCTTTCCAAGTACTTTTCTTTTCGAACCGTCAAAAGCTCTTACGATTAGGTCACTAGGCTTCATGACTGATCGGTGGTTTTTATACAGATATTTAGCATTGAACTCTGTTATCGTTTCTTTTATTTGTTTAGTGTTATATGTCATTTTACCATATTTTATGCTTTAGTTGTGTGTTTAAGTGTTTTCAGGGTCAGAAGAATAAAATATGACAAATCAGGGCAAAAGTGCAAAAATCAGAGTATTTGAGGCTATAGAGGTCTTGACACGGCCACCCGTGTCATGGAACACGGCTCGTGTCAAAAATGGCACAAAAAGGGAGTTTTGGAGAAGGAACTAAAGCTGACACGACCCGTGTCAGGTAGCCTGGGCAAAGTATGCGTAGATAGAGGCCGACACGGGTACCCGTGTCATCGGACATGGCCCGTGTCAGCCATGATGTTGAGAATTATGATTTTTGCTATTTTATAGTGTTTTGGGTCATTAAGGATGGTTTGGACATTTGGTATTGCTTGGGAATGACCTAACACTATATAAACCTTATTTTGAGAAGGAGAAGGGAACTTTTTGCCACCAGAGAGAATAATTTACTATAGAAGAGCAGAGATTCAACAGATTTGGGAACGGAGAACTCTTCATGCGCGAGAGCAATTGAATATCGAAGACCCAATATATTATAATGTCTTTATCTAATATTTTGATTATGCTACTTTTGAATTCTATGAGAGGCTAAACCCCCCAATGCTAGGGGGTGTCCCTAATTTGTTATGTTAAGAATATTGATCTCTCTGTTATAGTCAACATTTTAGTTCATTATGCATCAATTTTATTATTTAGATTAATTCGTAGTTTGACTCTATGGGACCATAGGATTTCACTATTTTAACACAGTAGAGTCGGACGGTCGTGTTAAGGTTTTCTAAATAATGATATTATTAAGGATTTCACCTAGGACTAGGGTAATCCTATTCTAACCAGAATAGTTCTTGGTAATTGCATGCTTAACATCTCTACTAATTTAAATGGAAATTGAAATTAGGAAAGAAGGTTAAAGGTTTTGTCACTAAGGAATTAGGATAAAATAATATTGAGAATCGGTAATTGAGGATGATGAACTTGTTGAATAAATCAAAGAGTGAAGGTTATTACATGACAAATTATACACTCACCCTAGCATACTTTAATCAAACGAAAAGTCAATTTTTACTTTCTGCAAGGATTTATTCCATCCAATCTTAAAACTATTGTTTTTGTTCAATTGAAAACATCATCTAATTCAGTAATTCTTACGCAAACCTCGAGATTGATACTTGGGGTAAATCCCATTATTTCTACATCGGTAAAAATAGTACACTTGCTATTTTTCTGATCAATGACCATTTCTTCAACATTAAGTCGGTCAAAATTGCTCTTCGGTAGAACATTCAGAGCAGAACCAGTATCCACCAATGCGTGAGATAACATAGTGCCCTTGCATTCAATAGAGATGTGCATGGCTTTGTTGTGCTTTCTTCCGGCAGGAGTCAGATCGACATCAGAAAAACCTAAACCATTGTCGACGGTCAGGCTAGCAATGCAACTTTCAAATTGGTCGGCAGTAGTATCTTGCGGTACGTGAGCATTCTTTAGAAATTTTACCAAGGATTTAGCATGAGCCTTAGAGCACAACAACAAAGCTAACATGGAAATCTTGGATGGAGTTTGTCCTAGCTGTTCCACAACATTGTAGTGTCTCTTTTTAATGATCTTTAGAATTTCCTCCATTTCTTGCTTGGAGGTGTCTACGGCAACTTCCTTTGGTACTTCTGTCTGAGCAGGTTGAGTCACTTCGTCTTTCCCTCGAGCTTCAGGAGTTGGTTCAATAGCAAGAATGCGAACTGGTGTAGTAGTATCCTTTGGAGGAGAGATATCTGGAGAAAACACTCTTTCGGTTCTGGTTACTTTGCTTGATCCAGTGATATAGTCGATGTCAGGATTTATAGCTTCAACGGTACTGTCTTCGATGGTTAATGGCTATTTCTTGACGCCAAAATAATATACTTCGGCTCCATAATTCCAAGGTACATCTTTGTCAGAGGAATATGGAATTAATCTAGGTGAGGTAATAATGAGAGGTGTCACTCTGGGTGCAGGATCGACAGAGGTGATCCTTATTGTATTCACATCAGCGTATTCTTTGGGATAGTCATCTCCTCATCCGGTTGCTTTGATGTCTTTGATTGGAATCTTTTAGCTATCAGGAACGGTATACTTCACCATGAAATCATGCTTTCCACTTTGTTGCCCCAAGGTATCCCAGACTTTTGATATGGCTTCGCTTACGTCTTCGATCTTCATAATTTTAGCAACATCTTCACATAGACTCCCTACAGACGGAGCCTTTAGGAATAGCACTTCTCAGTTGTCCATCATGCGTTGAACACGTCTCTTCAACCAAGCACATCTATCTGATTCAGATGCACACCAACGACAGTCGTCAGGATATCCTGGAAATAAACCGGCTCGCAACAAATCTTTCTTGATACTCATCAGGGGAATGGTCAACTCATTCACATCAAAAATATAGGAGTCAATGGCGTTGGCACCTTTACCATGGTTAGGCATTGGTGTGTTGATCATATTCAGAGTATCAACAAGAGGGTCGAATTCAATTTCCCGAGCTTCAATCATGTCTTAAATCTTGTTCTTCAGTGCCCAACAGTTGTTTGTGTCGTGCCCTGGGCTGTTGGAGTGGTATGTACACCTTGCGTTATGATTGTACTTTAGAGAGGAGGTGTTGATGTGTTGAGGAGGATCCCTCAAAGTAATCAACTCTGCTTTTAGCATGTGCTATAGTGCTTGAGACAATGGCATGTTGATCTTCGTAAACTGTCTTTGTGGCACTTCTGTATATGCGCGTTGTCTTATTGAGGTTGAACTGGTGTGAGTGAAACACGGTGGGAGAAATGACTTGTTTGTTTTGCGTATTATCACAAATGTTGCGGATAGCAAGAGTCGCCACCGACTTTTCTTTTATCTAATTGCTTAGCTCACTTTGAAATTTTATTTCTGTGTGTGTGTTTGAAAAGATGTTTTTGAAAGGCATTTCTCTATGACTTCGTAATGATTCTCGCTGGAATGTATACGAAGTGTTTGGAAATGTTTTGTTTTAAAAAAGTATTTAACTTTGTAATGATTCACGCTGGAATGTATAAAAAGTGTTTGAAAAGTTTTGAAAATAGTGTGAGGTGTGAAAAGTATTTTTGAATTGATTAGAGCAAGCAAAAGAGTCTTATTACCTACTCGGAATGGTCGTTTCCATGTTATTTTGCTTCCTTTAGAATAAGGCTATCCATACCATTAGTTGGTAGGTAATCTTATTCGTTGGATGTAAAGGGACATTCGTAGGGTCATCGTATGGTCATAGAAGGAAACATGTAGGGATACCTTAGCATATTCGTAGGGACGATCATCACTTTTCATAGGCAACAATCGAGGGACGAGATCATGTATTAGTTGGCAACAATCGAGGGTCATCGAGGGACTATGATCTTTGATTAGAAGGGACTGTGATGATATTGTTTGTAGGCAAATGTGCTAAGATATCCCTACGTTCGAGGGACATGACCATGTTTTGTTCATAACGCAACGAGAGAGGATGCCCTAAGGTGTGAGGGAGTGCAAAAGTGTGTTGTATTCAGATATATTAGTCTTGATTTAGAGGTGATCTAGGGTTGATTTTATCTTTCCGTACAATCCTATTAGCTAGCAGATAAATATGTACAAAAATTAAAGTGCGGAAAGTAAAAGTGCGAAAACGTAAAGGTCTTACGCTATTACATGGCTTTGGGGCAAATACATAATAAGGAGTGCAGAAAGTAAAACCCTAATTATCTATTACATCCCATGAGCAGTTACATAAAAGTGAAAAAGAGTGAGGAATTTAAATCCTAGTTGTTCGTCCTGTAAGCAATAATAATTAGACAAAAGATATCGCGAAAGATCGAAATGGAAATAATAACAAATTATGTTAGTAGAAAATACGTTTTCATGTCAGAAAAATGTTTTTTAAGGTTAGTCAACCTAATTAGATAAGAAAATATTTTTTGAGAATTTTTGTGGATTGATTTTAATAGATAAAAACAATTAAAGGTTAATTTGATGGTTAATTAACAATTAATTAAAATAAGATTTTTTAATGTAAAAAATTAAATAAGCATTTTTCTGACCTAAATGCAAAAAGAAATAATTTTTAGGGTTTCTTTGTTATATTAAAAAATATTTGAAAAGAAATAAAATAGAAAAGAAAATATGAAGAAAATAAGAAAAAATAAGGTTAGTTTGTAAAAGGTGTAAAAATAATGGGGTAGCCAGGGATCGAACCCCTGCCCCATATGTCATACGCGCGCCTCCTTTACCAGCTGAGCCAAGCTATTTTGGTGTTAGTAATACGAAACGATAAGATTATAAGCGAAATTGAAAAATGAAAATAATTAAAATACAAAAACACGCGCAGGAATCGTATTCCCCGTTTGAATTTTCCAAGGTTTTAGCTACGGTTTGGGTTCGTAGCTGTAACACGGTGGGAGAACTGACTTGTTTGTTTTGCGTTTGATTGAGATGTTGCGGATAGCAAGAGTCGCCACCGACTTTTCTTTTATCCAATTAAGGGAAGGTAAAAAGCACAGAAAAAGACCTTCGTTAGATTCTGAGTAAGGGAGAAGGTTATGAAAAGGGAAGGTATTAGCACCCCTTTTCATCCGTAGTTATCTACGGGCTCTTAGTTGCTCTTAGATCATTTTTAAAAAAGTGCTTTCTGTGTGTTTGACAAAAATGTTTTGAAAAGGCATTTCGCTTTGACTTTGTAATGATTCATGTAGGAGTGTATACAAAGTGTTCGAAAATGTTTCGTTTTTGAAAAGAGTTTGAACTTTGACAAAAGTGTGAGGTGTGAAAAGTATTTTGATAGAGCAAGCAACTAAAAGTCTTATTACCTACTCAGAACGGTCGTTTTCGTGTTGTTTTACTTTCTTTTAGAATAGCGCTATCCATACCATTAGTTGGTAGGTAACCCTATTCGTTGGATGTAAGCGGGACATTCGAAGGGACATCGGATGGTCATAGAAGGCAACTTGTAGGAAGTATCCTAGCACATTCGAAGGGACTATCATCATTTTTCGTAGGCAACAATCGAGGGTCAAGATCATGTATTCGGAGGCGACGTCGTGGGTCTATGATCTTTGTATCGAAGGGACTATGATGATTTGTTTTGAAGGCAACGGTGCTAGAATACCTCTACGTTCGAGGGACTTGACCATTTGAATTTGTAAGGCAACGAGAGAGAATTACCCTAAGGGGTGCATGTGTGAAAAGAGTGTGTTGATTTCAAGTATTTTTATCTTGGAGTTATGAGTGATCTATGTCCAATTTTAATCTTGCCATACACGCCTAATTACTGGCAGTTTATAGGGTGCAGAAAGTAAATTGCGGAAAGTAAAGTGCGGAAAGTAAATGTCCTACGCTATTACATGGCTTTGGGGCAGATACATAATTGAAAGTGCGAAAAATAAAAGCCCTAATTAAACTATTACATCCCATAGGCAATTACATAATTGGAAAAGAAAAGCGATAAAAATCGTCCGAAACGGTATAACCTGTGAACAGATGCAAAATCGAAAAACGGAAGAAAATTGCATAAGAGGAAAATGTTAGTAAAAATAAGTATTTTTGAATGAGAAAAAGTTTTTGTGTTAATAATAACATAAATATGATAAAATAATTTTTTGGTAATTTTTGGAGTTAATTTGATAATTAAAAAACAATTAAAAGCCATTTAAACAATTAATTAGAAATTAAATTAAATATGCATGCAAAAATAATAATTTTAATTTTAAAAATTAAATAAACATTTTTCTGATGATTATGCAAAAAATAAATATTTTTGGTGTTTTTTAGATGCATGATAAAAAACAGTTTCGTTGATTCATACACTTTCAACTTAATTTGTTTGCATATTCATGTTTGTATGGCTATTTCGATGCTTTCTAGATAGTTAATTCACAAAAATATCATCAAAAATATCCTAAGATTTTATATCAAAGAGATGCCATTGTTAGGGTTTAGACGTAGGTACGAAGAGATGCCATTGTTAGGGTTTAAAACCTCCAATTGGGGTTTTCTAATATAGATGAAATTGGACGAAACCAATGATACCATCGTGTTCAGAGGATCAAACTGAGTCGATCCATGTCCTCACAACAAATTTATATTGCGTATTTTGTGACTTGTGATTTTTGCAGGGATGTAGTGACGCGCGAAACTGTCACTAAATGTTCTAGCTACTTTTATACCCCAAACTTTTCCCTCTTACTTATCAAGACAATCCACCACTCCATACTCAAGGATTCTACAAGAGTTGATCAGACAAACCCTCTCTTAAAGCAAACAATCCAAACTAGGGTTTTGCTCCTCTCAAGTGATCATCATACCTCATCATATTCTTCAAGGGATTATCATGTCAAGTTTCAAGCCTTACAAGTCAAAATTGCTCATCTAGTTGCTCTGATGGTTGAAAATCAGCTGTATTGGACAAAAAGTCAACTGTGGTCAACATACAGTCAAACTTCATATTTTTTTGGTCAACATAAATATTTTGAAGTAATATTCATCATTTGATCAAGGGTTGATCATGATTCCTCAAGAAAAGTCAAGATTTGATCAAAAGTCAAAGTTTCTAAATTAGGGTTTTTTAGATAAAAGTCAACAGAACTTTGACCAGGCATAACTTTCACATACTTTATCAGAAATTTTTCCACCAAATATCATTTTGAAGAGAATTCTATTCTCTACAACTCCATGTCACACAAGCTTGGGCTGGAAATGCTTCATTTGGAAGTTATGGATCAAAACATTACATGTCCTTTTAAAAAGTCAACAAAAAGTCATCTTTTTGCAAAGAAGTGTTCATGAGCATGGAAACTTCAATGAAGATGAAATACAGAGGGTTGTTTAGAAGACATCTTGAGCTTTCTAAAAAGTCCAAGAACACCCAAAAATGTTAAAAATTAAGCAAGATACAAGTTGTGCAAGTTGAGCATTCTTGAGGAGGTGCATAAAGAAAAATACCTACCAAAAGCAAATATTTTTCAAATGGGCCTAAGATTTTATGATCCAAACTTGATTATAAGATTATCCATGACCTCTATGCTTCATGCCACACCTCTTATCCTTTTTTATTTATTTATTTTGAATTAAATGGCTTAAATTCAAATTTCATTAAATAAAATACAAAGATAATTGTTAATGCAGGATGAGCTTGATTTGTGCATGTCTTGAGGACTAAGGAAGCCCAGAAGAGCTGTCAATTTCGTGCAAGAAGATTAAGGGAAAGATTGAGCCAAGTTTGCAAAGATTTCATGCAAATTTCCAATCAAATCTTCTCCATTTAAAGAAAATATTTTCTCTTAAAGCCTTGACCTATTTCCACTCCGCTATATATACTTAACATCTTCACAAGGCAAGGGGACGATTTGCCAACCTCTTACACAAAACCCTTGCCTCCACAACAACCCTAAAAATTATCAAAAAATTCCAAGAAGTTGGCAAATTCGTGTTCTACTTTCCAGCCACTTTCAGTCACTTTTAAGCATTCCATTGTGCTCCTGAGGTAAGTCTGAGTAAGCAAGCATCATTATACATGACCATAACACGTTGAAACATGCCATACATACTGCTCTGATTTGCACTTTTTTTGAATTCGTGTTTTACATTTGAGTGTGATTTGCTTGAAACTAACGTTTCTAATATGTTTATAGCATGATATAGAACAGATCTGGGCATTCGTTTGAAGTTTTCCATGGCTTAATCGCTAGTTGCCATTGTTAGGGCACGAACTGGAGGAGCTTTGTATCCATAGTTCTGGGCCGATTCAGATTGAACTAACACCACCAATCGATTTGTAGCCCTTGAATTAGGGGGATAAGGTACCCTTGTTGCATTCATACTATTTATTTTGCAGGTTGATGATTGAAGATGACCGGAGAAGATGACCGACGCCTCTGACAGAAGTCCTAACTTCTGGATTTCCAGAAGTATCGTCCTCTAGAAGCTTCAGCTTCTAGACGTCCCCAACACCAGATCCTCCAGAAGCTCCAGCTTTTGGAATTCCCCAGCACCAGATCCCCCAGAAGCTCCAGCTTCTGGACATTCCCAGACACAGAAGTCTCCAGAAGCTCCAGCTTCTGGACCCTCAGATGCAAAATTCTCCAGAAGCTCCAGTTTCTAGACCCTTAGATACAGAAACCTCCGGAAGCTCCAGCTTTTGGACCCCCTCAGACGTTTCACCTCTAGAATCTCCAGCTTCTGGACACCCTCAGAAGGATCCCCTCCAGAAGCTCTAGCTTCTGGATGTCCAAGGCGCGCCACTCATAGAAGGCTTGTCTTTTGTGCCAATTTCCGTCAGAAGCTCTGATGGAAACTCCTTTCTTATTATTTTATTTTTTCTGCTGTTTATTTTCTCTTTTTTTTTTATAATTATTTCAATTAATTAATTAATTAGTAATTAGATTAAAACAATTAGCTTAGTTAGGATTAATTTCACAAAACAATTTTCTTTATATTTTTTTATTAATTAATTTAATTAGTTTAATTTAGGTTAATAATTTCAATTAAACTTCTTTTATTAATTAAAATCAATTAGAACTAGGATTTTTTTTAACATTAAAATCAACTTTCAAAAATACCAAAAATATTAGGATTTAGGTATTCACTTAGACAATTGTTTCTATTTTATTTCTTTTTGCATTTAAATTCTAGAAAGGATGTATAGGTTGCAAGATTTTTTTTTCATGTAATAGCGTAGATTTATATTTTCGCTTTTACTTTCCGCACCTCCTATTATGTATCTACCCCAAAGCCATGTAATAGCGTAGGACATTTACTTTTCCGCACTTTACATTTCCGCAATTTATTTTCCGCACCTATTAAACTGCTAGTAACTAGGCGTGTATGGCAAGATAAAAATCAACTTAGATCGCTCTAATTCAAGATAAAATATCAGAATACATTACATATTCCACACATGCACCCCCTTAGGGTATCCTCTCTAGTTGCCTTACGGAAATGGTCATGTCCCTCGAACGTGGGAATATCTTAGTACAGTTGCCTACAAACATATCATCATAGTCCCTTCGAATTAAAGATCATAGTCCCTCGATGACCCTCGATGTTGCCTATGAATACATGATCTAGTCCCTCGATTGTTGCCTACGAAAAGTGATGATCGTCCCTACAGATATGCTAAGATGTCCTTACAAGTTGCCTTCTATGACCATCCGATGTCCCTTCGAATGTCCCTTTTACATCCAACGAATAAGGTTACCTATCAACCAATGGTATGGATAGACTTATTCTAAAGGAAAGCAAAACAACACGGAAACGACCATTTTGAGTGGGTAAAAATAAGTCTCTTTTGCTTACTCAACCAAAACATTTTTTCACACCTCACACTTTCAAAAACATTTTTAAAGCACTTTGTATACATTCCAGCGTGAATCATTACAAAGTCTTTTCCAAAATAAAACATTTCCAAACACTTCGTATACATTCCAGCGTGAACCATTACGAAGTCAAAGCGAAATGCCTTTTCAAAAAATCTTTTCAAACACACACACACAAAAAGCAATTTGTAAAGTGAGCTAAGCAATTAAGAGCCCGTAGATAACTACGGATGGAAAGGGTGTTAATACCTTCCCTTTTCATAACTGCCTCCCGTACTCAGAATCTAACAAAGGTCTTTTCCTGTTCTTTTAGCCTTCCCTTAATTGGATAAAAGAAAAGTCGGTGGCGACTCTTGCTATCCGCAACATCTCAATCAAACGCAAAACAAACAAGTCAGTTCTCCCACCGTGTTACAGCTACGAACCCAAACCGTAGCTAAAACCTTGGAAAATTCAAACGGGGAATACGATTCCTGCGCGTGTTTTTGTATTTTAATTATTTTCATTTTTCAATTTCGCTTATAATCTTATCGTTTCGTATTACTAACACCAAAATAGCTTGGCTCAGCTGGTAAAGGAGGCGCGCGTATGACATATGGGGCAGGGGTTCGATCCCTGGCTACCCCATTATTTTTACACCTTTTACAAACTAACCTTATTTTTTCTTATTTTCTTCATATTTTCTTTTCTATTTTATTTCTTTTCAAATATTTTTTAATATAACAAAGAAACCCTAAAAATTATTTCTTTTTGCATTTAGGTCAGAAAAATGCTTATTTAATTTTTTACATTAAAAAATCTTATTTTAATTAATTGTTAATTAACCATCAAATTAACCTTTAATTGTTTTTATCTATTAAAATCAATCCACAAAAATTCTCAAAAAATATTTTCTTATCTAATTAGGTTGACTAACCTTAAAAAACATTTTTCTGACATGAAAACGTATTTTCTACTAACATAATTTGTTATTATTTCCATTTCGATCTTTCGCGATATCTTTTGTCTAATTATTATTGCTTACAGGACGAACAACTAGGATTTAAATTCCTCACTCTTTTTCACTTTTATGTAACTGCTCATGGGATGTAATAGATAATTAGGGTTTTACTTTCTGCACTCCTTATTATGTATTTGCCCCAAAGCCATGTAATAGCGTAAGACCTTTACGTTTTCGCACTTTTACTTTCCGCACTTTAATTTTTGTACATATTTATCTGCTAGCTAATAGGATTGTACGGAAAGATAAAATCAACCCTAGATCACCTCTAAATCAAGACTAATATATCTGAATACAACACACTTTTGCACTCCCTCACACCTTAGGGCATCCTCTCTCGTTGCGTTATGAACAAAACATGGTCATGTCCCTCGAACGTAGGGATATCTTAGCACATTTGCCTACAAACAATATCATCACAGTCCCTTCTAATCAAAGATCATAGTCCCTCGATGACCCTCGATTGTTGCCAACTAATACATGATCTCGTCCCTCGATTGTTGCCTATGAAAAGTGATGATCGTCCCTACGAATATGCTAAGGTATCCCTACATGTTTCCTTCTATGACCATACGATGACCCTACGAATGTCCCTTTACATCCAACGAATAAGATTACCTACCAACTAATGGTATGGATAGCCTTATTCTAAAGGAAGCAAAATAACATGGAAACGACCATTCCGAGTAGGTAATAAGACTCTTTTGCTTGCTCTAATCAATTCAAAAATACTTTTCACACCTCACACTATTTTCAAAACTTTTCAAACACTTTTTATACATTCCAGCGAGAATCATTACAAAGTTAAATACTTTTTTAAAACAAAACATTTCCAAACACTTCGTATACATTCCAGTGAGAATCATTACGAAGTCATAGAGAAATGCCTTTCAAAAACATCTTTTCAAACACACACACAGAAATAAAATTTCAAAGTGAGCTAAGCAATTAGATAAAAGAAAAGTCGGTGGCGACTCTTGCTATCCGCAACATTTGTGATAATACGCAAAACAAACAAGTCATTTCTCCCACCGTGTTTCACTCACACCAGTTCAACCTCAATAAGACAACGCGCATATACAGAAGTGCCACAAAGACAGTTTACGAAGATCAACATGCCATTGTCTCAAGCACTATAGCACATGCTAAAAGCAGAGTTGATTACTTTGAGGGATCCTCCTCAACACATCAACACCTCCTCTCTAAAGTACAATCATAACGCAAGGTGTACATACCACTCCAACAGCCCAAGGCACGACACAAACAACTGTTGGGCACTGAAGAACAAGATTTAAGACATGATTGAAGCTCGGGAAATTGAATTCGACCCTCTTGTTGATACTCTGAATATGATCAACACACCAATGCCTAACCATGGTAAAGGTGCCAACGCCATTGACTCCTATATTTTTGATGTGAATGAGTTGACCATTCCCCTGATGAGTATCAAGAAAGATTTGTTGCGAGCCGGTTTATTTCCAGGATATCCTGACGACTGTCGTTGGTGTGCATCTGAATCAGATAGATGTGCTTGGTTGAAGAGACGTGTTCAACGCATGATGGACAACTGAGAAGTGCTATTCCTAAAGGCTCCGTCTGTAGGGAGTCTATGTGAAGATGTTGCTAAAATTATGAAGATCGAAGACGTAAGCGAAGCCATATCAAAAGTCTGGGATACCTTGGGGCAACAAAGTGGAAAGCATGATTTCATGGTGAAGTATACCGTTCCTGATAGCTAAAAGATTCCAATCAAAGACATCAAAGCAACCGGATGAGGAGATGACTATCCCAAAGAATACGCTGATGTGAATACAATAAGGATCACCTCTGTCGATCCTGCACCCAGAGTGACACCTCTCATTATTACCTCACCTAGATTAATTCCATATTCCTCTGACAAAGATGTACCTTGGAATTATGGAGCCGAAGTATATTATTTTGGCGTCAAGAAATAGCCATTAACCATCGAAGACAGTACCGTTGAAGCTATAAATCCTGACATCGACTATATCACTGGATCAAGCAAAGTAACCAGAACCGAAAGAGTGTTTTCTCCAGATATCTCTCCTCCAAAGGATACTACTACACCAGTTCGCATTCTTGCTATTGAACCAACTCCTGAAGCTCGAGGGAAAGACGAAGTGACTCAACCTGCTCAGAGAGAAGTACCAAAGGAAGTTGCCGTAGACACCTCCAAGCAAGAAATGGAGGAAATTCTAAAGATCATTAAAAAGAGACACTACAATGTTGTGGAACAGCTAGGACAAACTCCATCCAAGATTTCCATGTTAGCTTTGTTGTTGTGCTCTAAGGCTCATGCTAAATCCTTGGTAAAATTTCTAAAGAATGCTCACGTACCGCAAGATACTACTGCCGACCAATTTGAAAGTTGCATTGCTAGCCTGACCGTCGACAATGGTTTAGGTTTTTCTGATGTCGATCTGACTCCTGCCGGAAGAAAGCACAACAAAGCCATGCACATCTCTATTGAATGCAAGGGCACTATGTTATCTCACGCATTGGTGGATACTGGTTCTGCTCTGAATGTTCTACCGAAGAGCAATTTTGACCGACTTAATGTTGAAGAAATGGTCATTGATCAGAAAAATAGCAAGTGTACTATTTTTACCGATGTAGAAATAATGGGATTTACCCCAAGTATCAATCTCGAGGTTTGCGTAAGAATTACTGAATTAGATGATGTTTTCAATTGAACAAAAACAATAGTTTTAAGATTGGATGGAATAAATCCTTGCAGAAAGTAAAAATTGACTTTTCGTTTGATTAAAGTATGCTAGGGTGAGTGTATAATTTGTCATGTAATAACCTTCACTCTTTGATTTATTCAACAAGTTCATCATCCTCAATTACCGATTCTCAATATTATTTTATCCTAATTCCTTAGTGACAAAACCTTTAACCTTCTTTCCTAATTTCAATTTCCATTTAAATTAGTAGAGATGTTAAGCATGCAATTACCAAGAACTATTCTGGTTAGAATAGGATTACCCTAGTCCTAGGTGAAATCCTTAATAATATCATTATTTAGAAAACCTTAACACGACCGTCCGACTCTACTGTGTTAAAATAGTGAAATCCTATGGTCCCATAGAGTCAAACTACGAATTAATCTAAATAATAAAATTGATGCATAATGAACTAAAATGTTGACTATAACAGAGAGATCAATATTCTTAACATAACAAATTAGGGACACCCCCTAGCATTGGGGGGTTTAGCCTCTCATAGAATTCAAAAGTAGCATAATCAAAATATTAGATAAAGACATTATAATATATTGGGTCTTCGATATTCAATTGCTCTCGCGCATGAAGAGTTCTCCGTTCCCAAATCTGTTGAATCTCTGCTCTTCTATAGTAAATTATTCTCTCTGGTGGCAAAAAGTTCCCTTCTCCTTCTCAAAATAAGGTTTATATAGTGTTAGGTCATTCCCAAGCAATACCAAATGTCCAAACCATCCTTAATGACCCAAAACACTATAAAATAGCAAAAATCATAATTCTCAACATCATGGCTGACACGGGCCATGTCCGATGACACGGGTACCCGTGTCGGCCTCTATCTACGCATACTTTGCCCAGGCTACCTGACACGGGTCGTGTCAGCTTTAGTTCCTTCTCCAAAACTCCCTTTTTGTGCCATTTTTGACACGAGCCGTGTTCCATGACACGGGTGGCCGTGTCAAGACCTCTATAGCCTCAAATACTCTGATTTTTGCACTTTTGCCCTGATTTGTCATATTTTATTCTTCTGACCCTGAAAACACTTAAACACACAACTAAAGCATAAAATATGGTAAAATGACATATAACACTAAACAAATAAAAGAAACGATAACTGAGTTCAATGCTAAATATCTGTATAAAAACCACCGATCAGCCATGAAGCCTAGTGACCTAATCGTAAGAGCTTTTGACGGTTCGAAAAGAAAAGTACTTGGAAAGCTTACCCTGCCAATCAAAGTAGGTTCCCAGACTTTTGAATCTACTTTGTTTATGATGGACATTCATCCAGCCTACTCTTGCCTACTTGGATGCCCTTGGATACATGGGGCAGACGCAGTTACCTCTAACCTGCATCAGAAACTGAAGTACCCAGCAAAGGGAAAATTGTCACAATATGCGGAGAATAAGAATACATGGTGAGCCATCCGCAGTCATTCCGATACATCAAAATAGAAGGTGAATTCGTCGAAACTCCCTGTCAAGCATTCAAAGTAATTCCACAAGTCATACCTTTCGACTCTCCTGTCACTCCTAAAATTACTAGAGTTCCTCCAAATATGGCCTAACTAAAAGATTCTAGAGCTGTAGTTGAAGAAGGAGGTTGTAATATTTGGGGTCAGCTACCCAACTTTCCATTCTAATCTGACAATACTGGTTTGGGCTTCACCTCCAAAGATCAGAAGATGATACGTCACGAACGTGTCGGCGGACCTCCGTTCTGCATCAACAAGAACATAATTCATGCTATAGAAGAAGACGATGATGGTGACTTTGACATCAACAATTGGATCTTCCCAACTCCTAGCGATGGACTCAACAGTTGGAAGACTGAAGATGTTATACCAATCTCCTTTAAACAGGAGTAATTGCTTCTTTTTTTTTATGCTTTTCACTTTTTATGCTTCGAACAATAAACTCTAAGCCTAGTGCCTTACCCGGAGCACCACGGATCGTTTGTGAGGGTTATTATCAGTCATTCGCATATTTTCATTCAATAAATCATTGGACTTTTGCATTCAATTATTGTGCTCTCTGTCTTTCTTTTACTTTATCATCCTTTCAAAAGCTATGTGTTCTTACACACACCCATATAATACACTATAGATCCACATTAACTTCGAATCTCGTCGATAACGACTTTTCTATTGCTAAATATGACTTCGATAATCCGATCTACCAAGACGAAGACGAAGGTGAGGAACATTATGAAGTGCCAAGAGAACTTTCTAGACTACTACAGTAGGAAGAAAGGGCCATACAGCCACACGAAGAATCAGTTGAGGTTGTGAATCTAGGTACCAACGAAGACAGAAAAGAAATCAAGATAGGAGCGGGTCTTGAGAACAGTGTTAAAGGAAGATTAATCCAGATGCTGCGAGACTACATCAATATTTTTGCTTGGTCCTACGAAGACATGCCAGGTCTAGACATTGACATTGTGGTACACCGACTACCAACGAAAGAAGGTTTTCTCCCTGTAAAGCAGAAGGTCCGTCGTATGCGTCCTGAGATGTCCGAGAAAATCAAGCCGAATTTATGAAACAGTTCAATGCCGATTTCTTAACCGTTACTTCTTATCAACAGGGTGTTGCAAACGTGGTACCCGTCCCTAAGAAGGATGGCAAAGTGTGCATGTGCGTAGATTACTGAGACTTGAATAAAGCGATCCCGAAAGACGATTTTCTGCTCTCACATATTGATGTCCTGGTTGACAATACTGCTCAACACAAAGTTTTCTCCTTCATGGATGGTTTCTCCGACTATAATAAGATCAAGATGGCTCCTAAAAACATGGAAAAGACTACTTTCGTTACACAGTGGGGCACTTTCTGCTACAAGGTCATGCCATTTAGTTTAAAATTGAAAATGAGGATTATTGAGAAATCGAAGAAGAAATAGGGAAGAAATGGTCACAAGATCTCAGTTGAGCTCTGATACCATGTTGATATCGTAAGAAAAAGAAATTATGGACAACGATAGTTTCATTATTGCTATATTACATACCGTTACAATTGAAACTACCTGGCTGAACATCATCAGATATAATATCAATGAAGTCACCATTGAATGTTTTTTATCCTTCAAGAGGAAAGGAAAACATCGAGTAAACCTGAGTGGGAGAAATCATGGCCTTACGACCAAGAGATCGGGTAAGGGAGTCTGCGTTACACGAGGGGAATGGATTATCACCCTACGCGCCCGTAGTACTCTACGATATCCACTTCTACTTTCTATATAATGGGTGTGTTATATATATCTATCTCTTAATCTCTATAATGCATGTGAAATAAAGAAAATAAAGAAAGCACAGGGAAAAGAAGGAAGTATTTACAAAGTTTTGCTCGATCGAGCCCCGTGGCAAGATGCCTACGTATTCCCGTGTGAAATGGGAAGTCAGAGCGCCGTAGTTCGGCTCACATGTTTTGGTGGGTTTCAATGTTTTTCATGGGAAGTTCAATTCCAAATCTTCATAATTTCAACTCGTGCTTGGCATTGCAGCTATAAGAAGTCTTATGCTCGGCCACTCGTACACTTAGCAAATTGCTCGAACTTGGAAGGGAACATCCTTTTTGAAAAGATTTTTAAAGAAAATAAGTTCAAAGACAAAAACGTTTGAAGTGAGGTTGGTTGCTTTTACCTTTGAAAAGGATTCTGAACCATTATTAAGTGTTTTAATTTTCAAGGGAAAAGAAAACAAGTTTTAGTTTTATTACATGCAGGGATGCAAAAGAAAAAACAAAACAAAAGGGAAACTAACTAGTTCTACCTTAATGTTATCATGAAAAAGTGGCCCTATGGTTGAGGATAAAAAGGTCTATGCTCGAATACTATCCTAACTGAGTAATCCTAGGGAAACTATCCTGACATCCACCTTGGTTGAGCAACCAATGGATGCAAAGGGATGAGGCAAGCAAGTGCTTTGGCAGAAGCACACAATCAAATGCAATGCACAAACAAATGATTCACACATGCACGGGGAAGAATAAAGAAGTCCCATAGCCTCAATGGTAATGAGCATAGCAGAGTCAAACAAGAGCCGACTTTCGGAGGAAAACCATAGCCACGAATGGAATTAAACGTGTCATACAGAAGTTTCCTATGGGAGAAAGGTATCACAGCATGATATGAATTATCAAGTGTGAGGAGCATATGAGGGCGGGTGTCAAAGCAATGAATGTGAACCCCATGACAAAGCATGGAGAGTCAGAATAGGGAACTATTGCCACTTTTATTATTGACTCAATAAAGGAAGCGACACGATTCGCGTGTGCTGAAGCTGTGCGGGGGTTGATTGAGAAACCTTTCCGCGTGCCCATCATATCATCGTCATATATATCACATATAGATCTCAAAGCAGGACTTTGCTTGGTGGTTCCACTTAGTGGTTTTCCTAACCACTCTTGACCTATGCAAGCTCAAATGTAAACACACAATGAAAGCACCTCCCTATGCACTGAAGAGGATTTTAAATAAACCACACACAAGTAGAAAACAGAATTGCCCTAAACGGGTCTTTAAATAAACCAGAGGGGTTCTTGAACATGCTCCAACTATGGAAGCCTCATCATGCATCTCTATTCCTACTTTTCATGGAAAAAGAAAGCGGTAAAACCCTACTTATCATGCTCTCTAGAAAATCGGTAAAAGAATGCAACAAAAAGGTATAGAAAATACCAGATGGATAATAATGTGTAAGCAATAGCAAGCAAAGGAATACTCTGGAAAACTTCAAGTACCGTTGATAAGCAATAAAGAAAAACTGGTGAGTAATGCACGGAGGCATCAAAGCATGATCGGAATGTGTATCCCACACATCCGAAGCTAATAAACCTGCACAAAATGGCAATCCAAACAATAGAATGCACACACATAGGTGCAAGCAAGATACGTATCCCACATATCCTGAATCAATCCGAACACCTGCAAGAAGGTAGAAACACCCAAAGATGCAGACAATAGAATGCACACACATGTGTGCAAGCAACAAGGTACGCATCCCACATATCTACATCAATTGGAACACCTACAAGAAGGTAAAAACCCAAAGATGCAGACAATAGAATGGACACAAATGCGTGCAAGAGACAAGATACGCATCCCGCGTATCTAAATCAAATGGAACCTGCAAGAAGGTATAAACCCAAAGATGCAGACAGTGGCGGAACCAGAATGAAATCATTGAGGGGGCCAAATATAAAATATATATAAGAGTAACTAACAAAAAAATATAATAATAACTAATATATATATATATATATATTATAAACATTTGTTCTATTTACTCAAGAGTACTTGGATAAGTTGTAAACAAATCTCTTCCAACTTAATCAGAGGTCACGTGTTCGATCTAGACACTATGCACGAGTATGTGTTAAATTCTCTCGAGAGTTTTTCCATCAGAAATTAATCGTTGCCGTGCTTTTACTTTTTTTTAAGTTACTAGCAATTAGGAGTGATAAAATGGATGGAATGGATGAATATGATGGAATGGTTAATGAATGGATAAAAACAATTCATTAATCAATTACAATCCACTAAAACTTCCTTAAATATGTCCAATTCAATCAATCCATTAAAAATAAAATCCATCCATTTCATCTATTAACAACATTTTAATAGATGGATATCCATCCATTCAAAATAATAATAGTTTTTTCAGTTTTTTTTAAGAAAATAATTAATTTTTTTTATAAAAAAAATGTAATTTCATTTTTTTGAAAAAATTACTTTTTTTTCCAGTTTTTTTCATAAAATATTATAGATACATCTTAGAAAAATTGTGTCAAATTATATTATAAATTTTATAGATAGATCTTAGAAAATCAATTAATCATTGTCAATGTGTCTAATAATATTATTGTGTGCTTTATTTTAGTAGATTTAACAATAATTTTGTATAGTAATAATTGATTGAAAATATTTTATGTGAAAAAAACAAGCATCAAACAATTTGTGCATATGAGAGGAGAAAAAAAAACCAACAACCAAACAATATATGCATGAGAGATGGAAAAAATTACAGCCAAAAATTATTTTACAGAAATTAAAAAAAATGGATGGACATTATTCTTAATAAATAAATTGGATGAAAATTATTCTTAATAAATAGATTGGATTGAATTTTTTTTAAAATTGAATTATTATTAATATATTATTTTGATAATTATAACCAAATTCATTTCTAAAGAGATTAAAGAACTTAATATTAAATTTGAAAAGACTTAGTTAAATAAAAAAAATATACATTATTTTTTGATAATTCTAATCAAATAAATTCAGAATAAAACATAAATTCAGAATAAAAAAAAGTTAAGAATTATCTCAACAATAATCGAACACCTGACAATAAGGTAGAAAAAAAAGATCTATTCCACCCAACCAACACACATCTTAGGCCATTCATTGTATATTATATTTATAAATATCATTTATAATAGGAAAAAAAATTATATAGTATACTTATTTTTTTAAAATTTCATCAAAACACTTTGGGGTGGCCATGACCACCCCCTGCCCTAAGGTAGTTCCGCCATTGGATGCAGACAATAGAATGCACACACATGTGTGCAAGCAACAAGATACACATCCCGCATATCTAAATCAAATGGAACCTGCAAGTAGGTGAAAACCCAAAGATATAAACAATAGAATGAACACACATGTGTGCAAGCACGAGATATGAACCCTACATATCCAAATCTCAAAAATAATGCTCAATGTACCTCGCACATGAAATAAAGTGTCAGAAATAACAAAACAAGTGCTATAAAGAAAGCCCCAAATGCAAAACTGATTATACACATGATAATACACTAGCATAAGCATATAAGAAGGGAAATAAAATCACAAAAATCGGATTGGGAAAGCACTTTTCCGAAATTGGAGCGAAAAAAGTTGACTTCTCAGAATCGATTAAAAATTGCATGGTTGCTTGCAAAAACATCAACGGATTCAAAAATATGATCAGTTTTAATTAATTTCGAGTGGAAGTGACGTTTTTCGGACCTTAAAGAAACAGGGCAGCGATAGCGTTTTAGGCATTTTGTGCTTGAAATTTGGTTCCAAAACCATCAAAAATGGTTTTAGAACATGCCAAAACATTAGGAACAAATATCGTTACCTCGGACCCTTGAGAAAAGGTGAGTTTCGATGAACAAAAACACCAAAATTCATGTACCGAATTAATTTCCAATTCACTTTGTTTTGGTTTTGAAATGAAGAATGATTAGAGATTAATTCATGTACATGAGGTAAACAAATCAAAACAAATCAATATACAAAAGAATGCACAAATTCAAAGTTGTTTGAATGAAGATGAGTGCAAAAATATGCATGAAAATGCATGTTTATTTACATATTAAATGATGTTTTTATGAGTAAAATGCAAATGAATGATATATAATATGTAGTCAATGCATGCTCAATGTAAACTACACTTTAAAGTTATGCAAATCATGAATCAAGGTCAAGTAAAATCAAGAGTGCAATGTGTCACGATGCTTTGATTTCATACAAACAAGAATGTATTATTAATACATGAAAAAGTGCCTAAAAACTACACACCGACACCTTTCGAGTCATTAAAATCAAACATCGACGCATAAACTTGATTCAATTATTCAAGGAACTTATATATCAATGCATGAGCATATAAAATATGATTTAAATGCAAACCTAAATGCACTATGTACCATGCAAATGCTTTGTGAAACCAAAATGCACCTAAAACTACATTTCGACGCAATTATGTTTATAAATCAAGCCTTATTTCATATAACTTCACATCAAATATCAAACTAGGTGCAACCTAATGTATAAGCATGTGATATGTGATGCAAATGATCAATTAAAGTAACCTAAATGCAAAGAAAAACTACATGCAAGCATATGTGTGCTTTATGTACAAAATTTCTTCACACCGACACAATAACGTTAGAAAATCAAACTTGAATCAAACAATTTCCAATCAACAACTCAAGAATCGAAATCAACAAACAAAATTCGATCAATTCCAATAATCAATTTCAAGAAAAGTCAAAATCGAAAAAATCAATTAAAATAAGCACTAATGGAAATAAGCTACTTACTTGTTCTTGAAGAATAATCGTAGAATCGGAGAAATAATCCTTGAATTGTTGAAGAAAATACCAAAATCAAGCTTCAATTGATGAAATTAGGAGAAGGAACACTTGGAAGACCTTGAATTGATGCTTGTTGATCTTGTAGGTGGAGGAAGAGAAGGATTCGGCCGACTAGTGCCTTCGCCGAGGAGGAGAGTGAGAAGGAGAGGTCCGGCCGAGCTTGACCGGTTGAGAAAGAGGAGGACCGGTGTGACCGGTCGGAAGAAAGAGGCGGAGAAGGCCTTGCGCGCAGAGGCTGGTCCGGGATGGGAGGAGTCCGGTGCGGAGAGGCCCGTTTAGGAAGGGGAGAGGTCGGACGGAGGTACGTCGGGAAGTGGCTAGGAGGCGGCGAGGAAGGTGGTGATCGGAAAAGGCAAGGTGGAGGAGGGGCTTGGCTTGAATAGGAAGCAAGTTCAAACTCTTTTGCAAATTGAGAGAGAATTGAATCTTTTTGGTGAAAATTTACAAATGATTTTCCTCTCCAATTTTGTGAGTGGAAAAATATATTTATATGTGAGAAAATTGGGCTTTGGAGTGCCTTGGATCCACAATTAGACCAAAATCATGATTATCCAAATTATTTTCAGACTCTAAACGAAAAATGTCCAGAACACGAAATTGCTTACGTGAGTCAAAATTTCAACTCAATTAGACGAACGATCCAGGTGATATGAGTTTTTGAAGTTTCAGAACAATTTTCGAGCATCTGACACGTGCAAAATTTTTATTGCACTCTCCGGAGAAATAGCTTCGAACGAGGATCTTCTGATCAAAATTCGAACACGAAGTCTTCATAACAAATGTAGATAACGGAATTTTTGAACTTTTGGCACTGGTCCCACCTTGTTTCGATAAAAATCGAGCGAGATATGATTTTTCGAACATCGCGTATCAGATGAAAAATGCTCGATTCATCTCAAAATCAACTTCAAAGAATAAAAAACTACTCTTAAATGGTGAGGAATCAACTCTGGACTTGTGAATGAAAGTGGTAGAGGACTTCGATACAGAATTCTATACACCGGCTCCACTCAATTTCAATGTTCCAGCCAGGAGTTATGGACTTTTTAGCACACCAAGAACACGGTTCAACACTAAAATACAGTTTATCCCACTTGAAAAATCAATTTCTTTGGGGACCTTCTTCACATAATTTGCTTCTGACTTGTGAACAAAAGTTGTAGGGAATAGTGAAAAGGACTTTGCATTCAAAAATCATCAGAAAATACCCGACGAGCTGAGAGTTATGCATTCTGGAGCACCCAAAACGCACCGAAACCCAAAATTCACTTTATTAAGAAATGAGCAAATAAAGTCTTTTCTCGAAGAAACGGCCTCCAATTTGAACAGATAAACTGGAGAACATATTGATATGATCCCAATGCTTATGGAAACAAATCAAAATGACCTTCTGACCAGAAAATCTTGCGTTAATCATACGAACCAAAAAATATCAACTTTGGCTCGAAAAGATCTGAGATAGCCGAAACGCATAATTTCTCCCACAATTTAAGATACTCTAAATTTGATAACCACATGATCAATGCTATGTATTTATATGCATGTATGTTTATGATAATGAAATTATAAGCCAGAAATACTGAAATGAAGAGGCTAAATTTTGGGGTACAACAACTGCCCCTCTTTAATCATCCTTGAACATGTAGCAAGGTTGGCATCCCTCCTTCCAAGCGACAAGGTAAAGGGTGATTGAATCTAAATATAAAATAAAAAATGTACACTCTGAATTCCACAAAATTGCGTCAACACAAATAAATGCGAGGACTGGAAACACTAACCAGACTCTGAAAGAATAGGGAAATGTTGCGACCGGAAACTTGGGACCCAACAAGGAAACGAAGGCTTGGAACATCGACTAGACTTCGATAAGAATACACAAACCCTCTTGCACCCAGAAACATGGGTCACAATAAGGAAATGAAGACTAATAACATCGACTAGACTTCAATCAGGAAAACACAGATCCCTGTGTCTTGAAAAGGAGAAACAAGCATCCCGCACGCTCCGAACTTGTTGCTCCCGAAAAACATGGGATACAACAAGGAAAAGAAGACTAGGAACATCAACTAGACTTCAATCAGGAAAACACAGATCCTCTGTGTCCTAAAAAGGAGAAACAAGCATCCCGTCCGCTCCAAACATGTTGCTCCCGAAAACATGGGATACAACAAGGAAAAGAAGACTAGGAACATCAACTAAACTTAAATCAGGAAAACACAGATCCTCTGTGTCCTGAAAAGGAGAAACAAGCATCCTTCTCGCTCCAAACATGTTGCTCGCGAAAACATTGGATACAACAAGAAAAAGAAGACTAGTGTAATACGGTGAACTGACTTTGAGATTTTCGTATCGCAAATATGCGGATAGCAAGAGTCGCCACCGACTTTTCTTTTATCCAATTAAGGGAAGGTAAAAAGCACAGAAAAAGACCTTCGTTAGATTCTGAGTAAGGGAGAAGGTTATGAAAAGGAAGGTATTAGCACCCTTTTCATCCGTAGTTATCTACGGGCTCTTAGTTGCTCTTAGATCATTTTTAAAAAAGTGCTTTCTGTGTGTTTGACAAAAATGTTTTGAAAAGGCATTTCGCTTTGACTTTGTAATGATTCATGTAGGAGTGTATACAAAGTGTTCGAAAATGTTTCGTTTTTGAAAAGAGTTTGAACTTTGACAAAAGTGTGAGGTGTGAAAAGTATTTTGATAGAGCAAGCAACTAAAAGTCTTATTACCTACTCAGAACGGTCATTTTCGTGTTGTTTTACATTCTTTTAGAATAGCTCTATCCATACCATTAGTTGGTAGGTAACCCTATCCGTTGGATGTAAGCGGGACATTCGAAGGGACATCGGATGGTCATAGAAGGCAACTTGTAGGAAGTATCCTAGCACATTCGAAGGGACTATCATCATTTTTCGTAGGCAACAATCGAGGGTCAAGATCATGTATTCGGAGGCGACGTCGTGGGTCTATGATCTTTGTATCGAAGGGACTATGATGATTTGTTTTGAAGGCAACGGTGCTAGAATACCTCTACGTTCGAGGGACTTGACCATTTGAATTTGTAAGGCAACGAGAGAGAATTACCCTAAGGGGTGCATGTGTGAAAAGAGTGTGTCAATTTAGATATATTATCTTGGAATTAGAAGTGATCTATGTCCAATTTTATCTTGCCATACACGCCTAATTACTAGCAGTTTATAGGGTGCAGAAAGTAAATTGCGGAAATGTAAAGTGCGGAAAGTAAAGTCCTACGATATTACATGGCTTTGGGGCAGATACATAATTGAAAGTGCGGAAAATAAAAGTCCTAATTAAACTATTACATCCCATAGGCAATTACATAATTGGAAAAGAAAAACAATAAAAATCGTCCGAAACGGTGTAGCCTGTGAACAGATGCAAAATCGGAAAACGGAAGAAAATTGCATAAGAGGAAAATGTTAGTAAAAATAAGTATTTTTGAATGAGAAAACGTTTTTGTGTTAATAATGACATTAATATGATAAAATAATTTTTTGGTAATTTTTGGAGTTAATTTGATAATTAAAAAACAATTAAAAGCCATTTAAACAATTAATTAGAAATTAAATTAAATATGCATGCAAAAATAATAATTTTAATTTTAAAAATTAAATAAGTATTTTTCTGATGATTATGCAAAAAATAAATATTTTTGGTGTTTTTTAGATGCATGATAAAAAATATTGAAGATAAATTAAAATGCATGAAAAATATTAAAGAAAATATAAAAATATGAAAATAAGTTAAAATATGTTAGTTTTTCAAACTTGTAAAAATAATGGTCCTTGCCAGGCTCGAACTGGAGACCTTTGCTTCACACACACGCGCCATGACCAACTGAGCTGGAGCGTCCAGGTGTTCAAAAACTTAAACGAAGTCATTATAAAACTGATTTCTGATGCCCAGATTGCGCACGAAGATCTTCATCTTCTTCGTTTGAAATTTTGAAAACTTAGCGTCGACTGAGTTCGACGCTAAGGCCCCTGCATATTTCGAAAATCAAGCACAAGCAATATATATGAGATTCAAAGGCATGGTTCGATTGGAAACATTGTCCTGAACACGATGGTGGTGTTCGTTTTGTCCAATTTTTCCGTTTTAAGGAAGCCCTAATTCGCAACAAGAAACCCTAACCATGGCATCTTGTGATCCTTGCACTGAAACTCAAATCAAACTATGCAGAAAGCTTAGAAACATCATTAGAAACACAAATATGCAATCAAAACACATTAAACATGAGTGTGTGTATGGATTCGATTTCAAGTTATATTGACACAAACCGTGACTTGGTTGGGACGATTCTGGGTGTTTCAACGCGTGGGGATGATTGGAATAGCTTCCTGGGACCTTGAGGATGCTTATTCAATCCTCAAAACTCCTTGAATCGGCCGCAAAAGATATCGAAATTGCTTTTTTCACAAGTTTCTTTGAAAATTTTTAAGGGTTCTTGAGGCAACTTTTCTGTTCTTTCTTGTTGTGTAGGCATTGTATATTTATAGTGGATGGATTTAGGTCTGAATTCAAGAGAAAATCATGAGCTAATCAATGTAAAAAAATTTGCTTTGGTATGAAATCAAATCTTCCTTTTTTGATCCAATTTTCATCAATTCCTTGCCAAATCAAAGCCAATTTCGAAATTGACAGCTTTTATGAGTTTCTTGGACCTCAAGAATGAGAGAAAAATCCAATTTGCATTTAATTTTGATTTTATACCTTATTTTTTAATTTAATTTGTATTTAAATGAATAAAATCCAAATTAAATAGAAAAATAAAGCTAAAATTCGTGGCATTGGGCTTGGATGTTCCAAATTGTCTAAGGAACAAGTTTGAATGAAGAAAAACTAGGCCCATTTGCAAAATTTTGGATTTTCACAAGTATTTCTCTTTGTGCACTTCTTCAAAAATGCCCAACTTGTGCAAGGTGTATTTTGCTCAATTTTCCACATTTTTGAGTGTTCTTAAACTTTTTAGAAAGCTCTAAGTGTCCTCTAACCAACCTCTTTGGTTTCATCTCAATTGGAGTTTCCATGCTCAATAAATCTTCAAAACAAAAAGTTGACTTTTTGTTGACTTTGAAAAGGACCTGTAATGTTTTGATCCATACCTTCCAAATGAAGCATTTTTTGAACATTCTTGTGAGATATGAAATTGTAGAGAATTGAATTTCCTTCAAAATGAGAGGTGGTGGAAAAATTTCTAAGAAAGTATGAAGAAGTTATGCTCAATCAATGTTCAGTTGACTTTTCACTGAAAAATCCTAATTTGGAAAGTTTGACTTTTGAGCAAATCTTGAGTTTTCTTGATAAATCATGATCAACCCTTGATCAAATGATGAATGTAACTTCAAAATGAGGATGTTGACCAGAAATCAGGAAGTTTGACTGTATGTTGACCACAATTGACTTTTTATCCAATACAACTGATTTTCAACCATCTGAGCAATTGTCTGAGGAAACTTGACTTGTGAGGCTTGAAACTTGACATGGGGAATCTTTGAAGCATATGAGGAGGCATGATGACCATTGGAGAGGTTGGAAGTCCATCAGGATCTGAGAGTTGCCAAACCCTAGTTTGGGTTGATTGTCTAGGAGAGGGTTTGTCTGATCAACCCTTGAGGAATCCTTGAGTGTGGATGTATGAAATGTCTTGAGAAGTAGGAGGGCAAATTTTGGGGTATGACAGCTGCCCCTGTTCAATCTTCTTGTACTGGAAGGGTTAGATTGGCATGCTCGCCTTTCGTGACCTGGAGGTAGAAGATGATTGAGCACTCGAGTACACCTGAAAATTTGCACTCGCTGCTGGCTGATGACGCGGGAATGGGCTTACAGATGCCATTTGGAGAAGGTAGAGACTTCGTTGGGGAATGAGTCATACGCTAGACTCAAGAATTTTGTCAGGATAGGAGAATCATCGGAGATGGGCTTAAGATGCCATCTGAAAAGATCGATGCTGGGGAGTGAGCCGTACGCTAGGCTCTGTAGACGTTCCTGGAAGCGGAAGAAGCATGGAGATGGGCTTAAGATGCCATCCGAAGGGAGTCGTACGTTAGACTTCGTGCTCAACTTTGAATGAAGTTATTAGTTTGTATTGGTTTTTTAACCAAATATGCAGCATTCTGAAAGTGGAGAAATGTTGACAAGTAATGGGAGATGGGCTTAAGATGCCATCCAAGGCAACTGAATCGTACGCCAGACTCTGTAGTTGCTGTTGATAATAAGAGAGAGTCAAAATAAATCTTCGTGCTGATTACTCTGAGGGGATAATAGTTGGCAAAATGGGGATATCTTCCCTGTTGTGCTTCGGGTGTTTATCCAATGCCTGTTATCGGAGGATAACTTGTGATCGTTCAGATAGTTTTCCCGTCTGGCTTCGGGTATTAATCCTGGATCTGTTGTCGGAGGACAACAAGGGCGGTCATTCAGATAGTTTTCCCGTCTGGCTTCGGGCATTAATCCTGGACCAATTGTCGGAGGACAACTAGGGCAGTCGTTCAGATAGTTTTCCCGTCTGGCTTCGGGCATTAATCCTGGACCCTGTTTGTTTTAGAAGTGATTTTCACCTATTTTGGAAAAAACAAAAGAAACTTTGATAGAGTATCGTTAGTCTTATGCAAAGTATGATGCATGACGATGTGTATGAATGACATATGCATAAATTATGACTTTTATGAGTAATGTATGAATGATAGATGTTGTGGTATTCCAAAACATATCCATCTTGAAGAAGATGCGGATGTTCTGTTTGGAGGTTTCCGACTTCTGCTTGGGGACGAAATGGATTGGGAACCCTGAGAAGAAAGATAACCTTGATTCCTCCGATGCACTATCTGACCAAGTCTCGGGCCTAGATATTGTTGAGGATGGTGGAGATCGAGAGACGCGCTGCTGAGGATCTTGTGCATAGACCCTGCTGGGAAAAAATTTGGAGGTAATCTACTGGGGATCTTACGCGTAGATCCTGCTGGAGAGTAATTGATAGTTGCTGGGAGACCGGGTTAGAAGGATCTGGAGCCCGTCGAAATCTCTGGCTGGGGAATAAAAGATGTAGGTTTCCTCTGATGCACTATCTGACCAAGTTTCGAGTCTGGATACTGCTGCTGCCGGGGAAATGATGATTGCTGAGAGACATTCTGCTGGGGGTAAATACCTCTGCTGGAGATGAATCGTTACTGCTTAGAGACTGATGTAACATGGTTCAGTTGAGTGGAATCGCTGCTCGGGGACTAACGTATACTCCGGTGGGGAAGGTTTGTTGTGAGTGACACCTCTGTGGGGATCATGCTCTGCGGGGAAATGTTTTGGTGACTTTCGTCGTCATCCCAATTCCTGGATCCTGTAGTAATTACTTTTGTATGTTCACTTTTCGCATGTTCGGGAATAGATTTTTATTGTCAGATGCATATAATCATTCAAAGCAACCGTTGGACTTTATGCAAATGACAGCAGCAAAAATTGTAAAGAGAAAGAACTTGTATTTATTTGAAATGTGGCGTATGGCCAAGTAGTTTGTACACAAGAAAAGTAAAAAGCTATGCGGAAGCAATCTCGTTAAGTTCCAACTATGCTAGTACTCATATATTTCGACTATCTCATCTCCTTGTTGTCAGTAGAAAGTGAGTAGACTGATCTTTGCCATTTGAATCCTGAATGCTGATAGTAGTCTGGAAGTAGATAGGTGATCTGGACGAGAAATAGTCGTACGCTTAAATCCCTAACTTTTGCCTAGACCGCCCTTTCGGGTTTTCAGTCTACCAGGATACCCTTTTTTGCCCAAGCCGCCTTTTCAGGTTTTCGACTTTCCGGGTGTACATGTTTTGTATATATCCTTAACTTTTGCCCGAAACCTTTTGGTTCGACAGGATGCCCTTATTTTTGCCTAGGTTCGTCGACCTAGCGGGTCTCTTTTATGCGTAGTATTTTTTGACTATGTCTGCGTTCACAGGGTGTGGGAAGTCTTCACCATCCATGGTGCTAAGTATCATAGCTCCGCCTAAAAATACTATCTTGACTACAAATGGTCCCTCGTAGGTGGGAGTCCATTTACCCCTGGGATCACCTTGTGGAAGAATGATGCGCTTGACTACTAGATCACCGACTTGGTAAACTCGGTGCTTGACCTTCTTGTTAAATGCTCTGATCATTCGCTTCTGATAGATCTGTCCATGGCAGATGGATGCGAGTCGTTTCTCATCAATCAAGTTGATCTGGTCAAGGCGAGTCTGGACCCAATCGTCTTCGCTTAACTCTGCATCCTGGAGGACTCTGGTTGAGGGTATCTGAACCTCGATGGGTAGGACCGCTTCCATACCATATACAAGAGAGAAGGGGGTTGCCCCTGTTGATGTCCGTACTGTAGTGCGGTAACCATGAAGAGCGAATGGTAACATCTCATGGCAATCTTTGTAAGTCACTGTTATCTTCTGTATGATCTTCTTGATATTCTTGTTGGCGGCTTCCACTGCGCCATTCATCTTAGGCCGATAAGGAGAAGAATTGTGATGTTGGATCTTGAACTGCGTGCAGAGTTCGGTGATCATCTTATTGTTGAGATTAGAGCCATTATCTGTGATAATCCTTTCGGGAGTGCCATACCGATAGATAAGATTATGTTTGATGAAACGCGCCACAACATTCTTGGTAACAGATGCGAACGAGGCTGCCTCTACCCACTTGGTGAAATAGTCAATTGCCACAAGGATGAAACGATGCCCGTTAGAAGTCGTGGGCTTGATTTCTCCAATCATGTCAATGCCCCACATTGCAAAAGGCCAAGGAGCTGTTAGAACATTTAGAGGTACTGGAGGTACGTGCACTTTGTCGGCATAAATCTGGCATTTATGACAAGACCGAGCATAACGGTGACAATCAGTTTCCATGGTGGACCAATAGTAACATGTTCTCAAAATCTTCTTAGCCATTGTATGACCACTGGAATGGGTACCAAATGCGCCTTCGTGTAACTCTTCCATGATACGTTCCGCTGTTTTCCGGTTTACATAGCGGAGTAAGCACAAGTCGTGATTGCGCTTGTATAAGATGTCGTTGCTGAGGAAGAATTTGGATGCAAATCTTCTCAAGAACTTCTTATCATTGATAGATGCCCCTGCGGGGTATTCCTGAGTCTCAAGATACCTCTTCACGTCGTAGTACCAAGGTTTCTCTTCTGCATCAAGTTCATAACAATATGCTGGTTCGTCAAACTTCTCAATGATGATCTGGGGAGCCTCGTTGTCCCATTTGACCTTGAACATAGATGACATAGTAGCCAATGCGTCTGCCAACTGATTCTCTTCTCGTGGAATGTGATTGAAAGTAATCTCTTCGAAGTAGGGGATCAAACTCAAAACATGCTCTCGATATGGAATGAGATTCGGATGCTTCGTATCCCACTCGCCTTTAATCTGACTGATCACTAAAGCTGAGTCTCCATACACTTGTAAGAACTTGATTCTTAAGTCAATAGCAGCTTTGATACCCATGATGCATGCTTCGTACTCGGCCATGTTGTTAGTGCAGCTGAAACATAATCTGGCGGTGAAAGGAGTATGTCCGCCTGTAGGAGATGTAATGATGGCGCCAATGCCATTGCCAAGTGCGTTTGAGGCTCCATCAAAGACCATGGTCCATCGGGATCCTTGTTCGTGTCCTTAAATCGGGCCCGGTTCTTCGCAATTGTAACTAGTAAAACATCTTCATCCGAAATTGAACGCATAGACTAATAGTCATCTACGGCTTCATGAGCCAAATGATCGCGACTACACTTTCTTTGATCGCTTTCGAGAAGTATCTTGGATGTCATACTCGGTCAAGATCACTGCCATCTTGCTATTCTTAGGAGAGCTGGTTTCTCAAATATGTATTTTATCGGATCCATCTTGAAATCAACAAGGTAGTGTGAGTCAACATATCTGTCTTAGTCGGCGGCAGCCCAAAGCGTGCAAGTTTTCTCGAGTGTGAGTATCTTGTTTCACCGGTAAACTTTTGCTAAGGTAGTATATTGCATACTCTTTTCGACCGGACTCGTCATGTTGCCCCAACACACACCCCATTGAGTTCTCTAACACCGCAAGTACATGATAAGAGGTCTTTCTTGGCGGCATCGGGATAGGAGGATTACTAGGTACTCCTTGATTTTGTCAAAAGCGATCCGCAATCGTCGTTCCATTCCACTACTTGATCTTTCTTGAATTTGAAGATTGGCTCGCAATTAGCGATAGATGTGCAATGAATGCAATGTAGTTTAATCGGCCCAAGAAACCTCTGACTTCCTTCTCGGTACGGGGCGCTGGCATCTCTTGAATAGCTTTAACCTTGGCGGGGTCAACCTCAATACCTTTTCCACTGACAACAAAACCTAGAATTTTACCGGATCTGACTCCAAAGGTGCACTTGTTAGGATTAAGTCTTAGTCCATTCTTCTTCATCACAAATAGTTTAAAATGATCAAGATGTTCTTCTTTAGTCGTGACCGAGCTATCATGTCGCCGACGAGACCTCTATCTCGTGATGAATCATGTCATGAAATAACGTCACCATAGCACCGATAAGTGGCGCCGCTTCATTCAAACGGCATAACCTGTAGCGAAAGTGCCCCACTGTAACGAAGTAGTCTTCTCCATGTCTTCAAGAGCCATTTTGATCTGATTGTAACCGGAGAAACCATCCATGAAGGAGAAGACCTTATGCTGAGAGGTGTTGTCAACCAGAACATCAATATGAGGAAGTGGGAAATCGTCTTTCGGACTTGCTTTGTTCAGATCTCTATAATCCACACACATTCGTACCTTGCCATCCTTCTTAGGCACAGGCACCACATTAGCAACCCATTGTGGGTAGGAAGTAACAGCTAAGAAACCGGCGTTGAACTGCTTCATAACTTCAGCTTTGATTTTCTCTGACATCTCATGACGCATGCGACGAACCTTCTGTTTCACTGGGAGAAAACCTTCTTTTGTCGGCAATCGGTGTACCACAATATCAATGTCTAAACCTGACATGTCTTCATATGACCAAGCAAAAACCTCAATATAGTCTCGTAGCATCTGAACCAATCTCTCTTTGACACTATTCTCAAGACCCGCTCCTATCTTGATCTCTTTTCTATCTTCATCAGTACCCAAATTCACAATCTCAAGGCTCTTCGTGTGGTAGATAACTCGATCTTCTTGTTGTAGCAATCGGACAAGTTCTCCGCACTTCACAATCTTCCTCACTTTCGTCTTCTTGGTAGATCGGATTATCGAAGTCATATTTAGCAATAGCATAGCGTATCAACGAGATTGAGTGATTCTTATCAGTATCATGTGTGTAAGAAACACATAGCTTTTGAAGGGTGATAAAGTAAAAGAAAGCAACAAATAATGCAAAAGTCCAACGATTTTATTGAATGAAAATATGCAAATGATGATAATAACCCTCACAACGAGCCATGATGCCGGGCAAGGCACTAGGCTTTAGAGTTCATTGTTCAAAACATAGAAAATCTGAAAAGCAAAACAAAAACAAAAGCAATTACTCCTGCTAAAGGAGATCGGTATAGCGTCTTCGTCTTCCAATTGCTCGATCGTTGTCGGAGTTGGAAGATCCACTTGCGATGTCAAGTCGTCGTTGTCGTAGTCCTCTATAGCATGGATTCCACTGCTTATGCGGAAAGGAAGTTGGCGACACGTTCGCCGCGTATCATCTTCTGACCTCTGATGGCGAAGCCTAAACCAGTCTTGTCAAATTTGAAAGGAAGATCAGGGAGCTGACCCCAAATAGTACTACCTCCTCCTTCAATAGCCGCTTGAGCATCTTTCAACGAGGCCATCCTAGGCGGAACTTGTGTAACCGGGAGTGACAGAGAGTTACAGCATGACTGGGATTGTTTCAAAAGCTTGACAGGGAGTCTCGAAGAATTCACCCTCCATCTCGAGGTATCGGAATGACTGTAGATGACTGACCATATATTCTTCTTCACCATATACTGTAACAACCTTCCCTTTCACCAGATATTTCAGCTTTTGATGTAAGGTAGAGGTAACAGCGCCTGCCCCATGTATCCAAGGGCGACCAAGTAGGCAAGAGTAAGCTAGACGGATGTCCATGACAAAGAAAGTGGAGTCAAAAGTCTGGGAAACGACTTTAACAGGCAGAATGAGCTCTCCAAGTACTGTTCGCTTAGAACCATCAAAAGCTCTCACAATAATGTCACTGAGCTTCAGAACCAACCCTTCAACATCAAGTCGATCAAAAGCAGTCTTTGGAAGGATATTCAAAGCAGAACCGGTATCTACCAAAACATGAGATAATGTAATGCCCTTGCATTCGACAGAGATGTGCAAGGCTTTGTTGTGTTTCTTTCCGGCGGGAGTCAAATCAGAATCAGAGAAACCCAGGCCGTTGTTGGCAGCCAGGCTAGCAATACAAACTTCAAACTGGTCAGTCGTAGTGTCTTGCGGTACGTGAGCATTCTTCAGAAACTTCACCAAGGCGTTAGCATGAGCCTCAGAGCACAAGAGCAGAGCAAGCATGGAGATCTTGGACGGAGTTTGTCCCAACTGTTCCACAATATTGTAGTCACTCCTCCTAATAATCTTCAGAATTTCCTCCATTTCTCGTTTGGAGGTGTCTTCAGCAACTTCCTTTGGCACTTCTGTCTAAGCAGGATGAATCGCTGGTTCTTTCCCTCTAGCATGGGGAATGGATTGAATAGCTGGAATGCGAGCTGGAGTCGCAGCGTCTTTTGGAGGAGAGATATCTGGAGAGAATACCCTTCCGGTTCTGGTCACCTTACTCGATCCGGTGATGTTGTCAATGTCAGGAATGGTAGCTTCAACTGTAAGACTCTCAATGGTTAGAGGGTCTTGCTTGACGTCATGATAGTAGACATCAGATCCATAATTCCAAGGAATAGCTTTGTTGGAGGAATATGGAACTGGTCTTGGAGAAGTAATGATGACAGGTGCCACTCTAGGTACAGAATCAGCGGAGGAAATCCTTATTGTGTTAACATTAGCATAGTCTTCTGGGAACTCGTCTCCCCATCCGGTCGCCTTAAAATCTTCAATAGGAATCTTGTAGCTCTCAGGAATAGTGTGCTTCACCATGTAATCAAACTTTCCACTTGGCTGCCCCAAGGTATCCCATGCAGACGGTACAACTTCATTCACGTCTTCGATCTTCAATTTCTTAGACATGTCTTCACACAGACTCTCCACGGGTGGTTTCAGGAACAGTATTTCACGGTTATCCATCATGCACTGAACACGTCTTCTCAACCAAGCACAACCATCAGTGCGATGGGCACCAACGACAATTCTCGGGCATCCTGGTTGACACCCTTGCAGCAAATTCTTCTTAATCATCGAGGAATGGTCAAGTCATCTATGTTGAAAACGTAAGTATCTTCACCAACAAAGATTGGAGCTTTTGTCATGGTTAGGCATAGGCGCGTGATCACATTCGAGTCTCAACAGAGGATCAAACTCAACGCTTAGCTTCAATCATATCTTGAATCTTGTTCTTGAGCCCAACGGTTGTCGTTGTCGCCCCGGGCTATTGGAGTGGTAAGCACACTTAGCATTAGGATTGTATCTCGAGAGGAAGTGTTGACACTCGAGGAGGATCCTTCAAAGTAATCACTGCTTTCAACATGTGTTGCAAGGCTTGCGACAATGGCATGTTGATCTTCGAACCTGTCTTCGCATTCGTTACGCTGTTGTCTCACCGAGGTTGTCCGATGTAGGATTGGAGATCACAACCGCCCCACGATTGAGCACGGTTGGTCTTGGCTCGGCTTTTCGACCATACATAGCATTGGCTTCTTTCTTACCACCAAAAGATCTCTTGTGAGATTTGATGATGACTCTACGAATCTTCCCACTATTGATACCGCTTCAATCGCTCACCTATCAATATCACCGGTGAATCCGGTGAAGAGTTTCCAATCGATGATTGAAGAATGGGCTCGTTGTTCCCATAAACATATCAACCAACTCTCTATTGGACAAGGGTGGTTGAACTCTGCCTGCTAGATCTCTCCATTTCTGAGCATACTCCTTAAACTTCTCATCTCGACCCATAGACATGCTTTGTAGTTGCATGCGAGTGGGTGTCAATTCAGCATTGTACTCATACTGCCTGTAGAAAGCATCTGCTAAGTCACTCCAAGTACGGATACGGTCATTCTCTAGCTGATAATACCACTCCAATTGAGTTCCGGACAGACTCTCTTGGAAATAATGCATCCACAACTTTCTGTCATCAGTGTGGGGGTTGATCTTCTGGACATAAGACTTCAAATGTAGTTTCGGACAAGACATGCCATCATACTTGGCAAAAGTTGGAACTTTGAACTTGGGAGGAATCACCACACCAGGAACAAGACTCAGATCATCAAAATTCAGCCCGGACATCTTCAGGTTTTCCACAGCATTCAGACGGTCTTCAAGTTGCTTGTACTTATCATCCTCATCAGAGTACTGGTCATGATCATAGCGATCTTCTCTTTCCTTCTTAGACTCACGCTGGCTGCCTTCTTCATTGCCCTTGACACTCCCCTCATTCTTGACACTTCCTTCAGAGAGCTCTATGCGACTGACCACTTCAGGACCACCTTTGTAACGTCTGCCCATGTTGAGAACACCAACGACCCTCTTCTTTCTGTTGATGAGCTTCTTCAGATCTTCTTGGCCTTGGACCAAGCTGGTGAACATTTCCTGGAACTGAGCATTCTGAGCCTGGGGATCTTCGACAGACTGTTCAAGAGCCATTTCTGCTAAAATAAATAGCGAGAGAATGAGAAAACCAATCTTCAATGTACCTGTTATGAGATGTCATGCTATGACATACGATGTTTATGCAGATGCAATGCAATGTTTTCAAGGACCTTAGAGATTTAAATTTGTTAAACAAGCACGAACAAACATTTATTAGTTCTCTTTTTATTCTTTTTCTTTTTAAGTACAAGAGATTGTTCAAAACAATAAAAGAAAAGCAATAAAAATCCTAAAGCTCTAAGTCTCCCATGGGCGCTTCCTCTTGGTGCCGAGGTAGGCGTTGATGTTCCGCTCCTCGTGAAGTAGCTTGGTCAACTCTAGCACTTTCTTCTCGCTTGCGTAGCACTGAGCTTCAAAGGTATCCCTTTCTTCTTTAAGCTGAATCCAGGATCTCTTCAAGTCTTCAAAATCAGTAGGCATGTCAGGATGGAGAACAGTATAGGATATGTCACCTATAGCAACAGGTTCCATAATTACTGGTAAAACAGGCGTGAATGGCATCATGAGGTTTTGAGCTTGAGCTCGCACCCATTTGAGGTAAGGTTCCAAAGGAATGGAGTTTTGGTGCCCCAAAGTCTTGGTATCGGTCTTCTTTACCATGCCCTAAGCGTGTATGAACCTTCGTCGGTAATTCTGGAGATCGTGGTTGTAGTCGAACACAATATCTTGGAGAAGCATATCATGAGGACCATCTCTTCGAGCAAAACCAAACTGACGTAGAGCTAGAGAAGGGTTGTAAGTAATACCTCCCCTTATACCAAGGAGTGGTACATTAGGGAATTCTCCACAACGCTCAATGAATGTGAAGTCCTTTTGAGAGAAAAGACTCCAACGGATGTCTGAATGAGAGAGTGACATTAACCTTTGAGACCATTCAATCTTTGTTCATTCTTCAAAACTGATGGAGGAAGGTGCGAAATAAACCACCTGGAAAGTAACGGTATACAACACATGAGAGTTCCTTGTCTCTTAGTAGTACGAGTGTGGAGAGAATGTAGGATGTCTCCAAGTAAAGTAGGCACAGGATTGCGGGTAAGAAACAACTTGATGGCGTTGACATCTATGAATTGATCCGAGTTAGGGAATAGAACCAAACCATAGATTAACAAGCCCACGATGTCTTCAAATGCACGGAAACTCATAACTTTGAGGAACTCTCGGGCTTTCTTAATTAAGAACTTGGCAAGTAAACCCTTAACTCCGCTTTTGGTTTCCCAATTGGCTTCAATGTCTGAGCGCTTAAGATGTAGCGCTGATGCAATGTCTTCGTACCTAGGAACCTTTTCTAAACCGGTGAATGGCATTTGATCAAGAATAGGTATCCCAAGTAGCTTAGAGAACTCTTCCAAGGTAGGAACTAACTGATAATCTGGGAATGTAAAGCAATGGTGTTTCGGATCAAAGAACTGGAATAGGACATGCATCATATCTTCTTCAAAACCGGAGATAACCAAGTCAAGCAGATAACAATGTCTTTTGATGAACTGAGCATGATCGGGAATTTCTGAAACCAATTCTTTGAGCTGAGAAGGTATACCCATGAAGTTGATTCAGATAGTCTTTCTAGAAGCCATAATCCCTACAAAACAGAGCAAAGATAAATCCCTAGGTCCTTAAAATAGTTAGAAATGATATGCAATGCGATGATGTCATGATTTCATGTTTAGCACACACAAACAATTCACACAATGAGCCTAGGTTTAAGGCTTGCATGATGTATAAGTGTTTACCCCACCAAAAGTTTGAGTTGGTTCATCCTGTCCTATAATAGTAACCGGGTTCTAGGAATCTCACATCATTGATCTTTCTCGTAGGTGTTTATTTCAATACGACTACCAAGTGGTCGACCGAAAATATCCCAAAAGTCTGATCTCAATGAGCGTAGCATCGAGTATCAGCCAACCTTAGTCTGCACCAAAGTCGGTCATCTCACTACCTTCTAATGGCCAAGATGGGTCAATTAAGGTTCTAAAAGTTTAGTTAGTGCTTGATGACACCACGCAGAAGCCAAATACTATCCTCAACTTGGAAATGAAGAGTTTCAGGACATCCAAAGTGTCACACTAACGTAGCCATCATGTTGACCGTTTTGATATACGTCTAATGGTCGCGACGATTTATTGCTACTTACCTAAAAGGAAACCCGGATCCGGGTGTAGGATCCTCCACAAATATAATACCCAAGAAACCCTTAAAGATAAAGCATACAAGTCAAACAAAAAACAGTAAAAATGATCTAGAAATCCCTAAGGCATTCTCTCTTTAGGGTGTCTCCCCGGCAGAGTCGCCAGTTCTGTAATACGGTGAACTGACTTTGAGATTTTCGTATCGCAAATGTGCGGATAGCAAGAGTCGCCATCGACTTTTCTTTTATCCATTAAGGGAAGGTAAAAGTACGAAAAAGACCTTCATTAGATTCGAGTAAGGAGAAGGTTATGAAAAGGGAAGGTATTAGCACCTTTTCATCCGTAGTTATCTACGCTCTTAGTTGCTCTTAGATCATTTTTAAAAAGTGCTTTCTGTGTGTTTGACAAAAATGTTTTGAAAAGGCATTTCGCTTTGACTTTGTAATGATTCATGTAGGAATGTATACAAAGTGTTCAGAAATGTTTCGTTTTTGAAAAGAGTTTGAACTTTGACAAAAGTGTGAGGTGTGAAAAGTATTTTGATAGAGCAAGCAACTAAAAGTCTTATTACCTACTCAGAACGGTCATTTTCGTGTTGTTTTACATTCTTTTAGAATAGCTCTATCCATACCATTAGTTGGTAGGTAACCCTATCCGTTGGATGTAAGCGGGACATTCGAAGGGACATCGGATGGTCATAGAAGGCAACTTGTAGGAAGTATCCTAGCACATTCGAAGGGACTATCATCATTTTTCGTAGGCAACAATCGAGGGTCAAGATCATGTATTCGGAGGCGACGTCGTGGGTCTATGATCTTTGTATCGAAGGGACTATGATGATTTGTTTTGAAGGCAACGGTGCTAGAATACCTCTACGTTCGAGGGACTTGACCATTTGAATTTGTAAGGCAACGAGAGAGAATTACCCTAAGGGGTGCATGTGTGAAAAGAGTGTGTCAATTTAGATATATTATCTTGGAATTAGAAGTGATCTATGTCCAATTTTATCTTGCCATACACGCCTAATTACTAGCAGTTTATAGGGTGCAGAAAGTAAATTGCGGAAATGTAAAGTGCGGAAAGTAAAGTCCTACGCTATTACATGGCTTTGGGGCAGATACATAATTGAAAGTGCGGAAAATAAAAGTCCTAATTAAACTATTACATCCCATAGGCAATTACATAATTGGAAAAGAAAAACAATAAAAATCGTCCGAAACGGTGTAGCCTGTGAACAGATGCAAAATCGGAAAACGGAAGAAAATTGCATAAGAGGAAAATGTTAGTAAAAATAAGTATTTTTGAATGAGAAAACGTTTTTGTGTTAATAATGACATTAATATGATAAAATAATTTTTTGGTAATTTTTGGAGTTAATTTGATAATTAAAAAACAATTAAAAGCCATTTAAACAATTAATTAGAAATTAAATTAAATATGCATGCAAAAATAATAATTTTAATTTTAAAAATTAAATAAGTATTTTTCTGATGATTATGCAAAAAATAAATATTTTTGGTGTTTTTTAGATGCATGATAAAAAATATTGAAGATAAATTAAAATGCATGAAAAATATTAAAGAAAATATAAAAATATGAAAATAAGTTAAAATATGTTAGTTTTTCAAACTTGTAAAAATAATGGTCCTGGCCAGGCTCGAACTGGAGACCTTTGCTTCACACACACGCGCCATGACCAACTGAGCTGGAGCGTCCAGGTGTTCAAAAACTTAAACGAAGTCATTATAAGCGAAACTGATTTCTGATGCCCAGATTGCGCACGAAGATCTTCATCTTCTTCGTTTGAAATTTTGAAAACTTAGCGTCGACTGAGTTCGACGCTAAGGCCCCTGCATATTTCGAAAATCAAGCACAAGCAATATATATGAGATTCAAAGGCATGGTTCGATTGGAAACATTGTCCTGAACACGATGGTGGTGTTCGTTTTGTCCAATTTTTCCGTTTTAAGGAAGCCCTAATTCGCAACAAGAAACCCTAACCATGGCATCTTGTGATCCTTGCACTGAAACTCAAATCAAACTATGCAGAAAGCTTAGAAACATCATTAGAAACACAAATATGCAATCAAAACACATTAAACATGAGTGTGTGTATGGATTCGATTTCAAGTTATATTGACACAAACCGTGACTTGGTTGGGACGATTCTGGGTGTTTCAACGCGTGGGGATGATTGGAATAGCTTCCTGGGACCTTGAGGATGCTTATTCAATCCTCAAAACTCCTTGAATCGGCCTGCAAAACAGATATCGAAATTGCTTTTTTCACAAGTTTCTTTGAAAATTTTTAAGGGTTCTTGAGGCAACTTTTCTGTTCTTTCTTGTTGTGTAGGCATTGTATATTTATAGTGGATGGATTTAGGTCTGAATTCAAGAGAAAATCATGAGCTAATCAATGTAAAAAAATTTGCTTTGGTATGAAATCAAATCTTCCTTTTTTGATCCAATTTTCATCAATTCCTTGCCAAATCAAAGCCAATTTCGAAATTGACAGCTTTTATGAGTTTCTTGGACCTCAAGAATGAGAGAAAAATCCAATTTGCATTTAATTTTGATTTTATACCTTATTTTTTAATTTAATTTGTATTTAAATGAATAAAATCCAAATTAAATAGAAAAATAAAGCTAAAATTCGTGGCATTGGGCTTGGATGTTCCAAATTGTCTAAGGAACAAGTTTGAATGAAGAAAAACTAGGCCCATTTGCAAAATTTTGGATTTTCACAAGTATTTCTCTTTGTGCACTTCTTCAAAAATGCCCAACTTGTGCAAGGTGTATTTTGCTCAATTTTCCACATTTTTGAGTGTTCTTAAACTTTTTAGAAAGCTCTAAGTGTCCTCTAACCAACCTCTTTGGTTTCATCTCAATTGGAGTTTCCATGCTCAATAAATCTTCAAAACAAAAAGTTGACTTTTTGTTGACTTTGAAAAGGACCTGTAATGTTTTGATCCATACCTTCCAAATGAAGCATTTTTTGAACATTCTTGTGAGACATGAAGTTGTAGAGAATTTAATTTCCTTCAAAATGAGAGGTGGTGGAAAAATTTCTGAGAAAGTATGAAGAAGTTATGCTCAATCAAAGTTTAGTTGACTTTTCACTAAAAAACCCTAATTTGGAAAGTTTGTCTTTTGAGCAAATCTTGAGTTTTCTTGATGAATCATGATCAACCCTTGATAAAATGATGAATGTAACTTCAAAATGAGGATGTTGACCAAAAATCAGGAAGTTTGACTGTATGTTGACCACAGTTGACTTTTTGTCCAATACAACTGATTTTCAACCATCTGAGCAATTGTCTGAGGAAACTTGACCTGTGAGGCTTGAAACTTGACATGGGGAATTTTTGAAGCATATGAGGAGGCATGATGACCATTGGAGAGGTTGGAAGTCCATCAGGATCTGAGAGTTGCCAAACCCTAGTTTGGGTTGATTGTCGAGGAGAGGGTTTGTCTGATCAACCCTTGAGGAATCCTTGAGTATGGATGTATGAAATGTCTTGAGAAGTAGGAGGGAAAATTTTGGGGTATGACAACTAGGAACATCAACTAGACTTCAATCAGGAAAACACAAATCCCTTGTGTCCTGGAAGGAGAAACAAGAATCCTTCCCGCTCCGAACATGTTGCTCCCGAAAACATGGGATACAACAAGGAAAAGAAGACTAAGAACATCAACTAGACTTCAATCAGGAAAACACAAATCCCCTGTGTCCTAAAAAGGAGAAACAAGCATCCCACCTGCTCTGAACATGTTTCTCCCGAAAACATGGGATACAACAAGGAAAAGAAGACTAGGAACATCAACTAGACTTAAATCAGGAAAATACAGATCCCCTGTGTCCTAAAAAGGAGAAATAAGCACCCCGCCTGCTCTGAACATGTTGCTCCTGAAAACATGGGATACAACAAGGAAAAGAAGACTAGGAACATCAACTATACTTCAATCAAGAAACACAGATCCCCTATGTCTTGGAAGGAGAAGCAAGCATCCCGCCCGCTCCAAACATGTTTCTCCCGAAAACATGGGATGCGACAAGGAAAAAGAAGACTAGAAACATCAACTAGACTTCATAGGGATATGAAGATGTCAAAGAATCAATCGCGCTGGGACTTTCAACACACCATCCTCAACAAAGGATTAGGAGCATCGCTAGGGACAAAGATTATCGATCCTGGCTTATAATTCTATGCAATGTATGGATTTTCTACGAAGTAATGCAATGCAATGATGCATGTTTACAAAAAATAAAATGATGAATAACTGGTGACCACAAGTCACATCTTGATCAGGCTCAGATTGTAAGCTTCACTAGGGGAAGAACACACAAATGAGCTGTCGATGTAGAATTCCATCACTGATTCGGTGATCACTGGGGAAATTCAACAACAGACTTCCTGGGGATACGATTTCCTGGGGAAATTTACCATTGTGTAGCAACTACACTAGAGAAATGACTTCTTGGGGAAATCTCATTGCCTAATGACCAACTGGGAAGATTATTCGCTAAACAGCGATCCACCGGGAACTGATCAGAAACACTTGACGAAGAACTTCCACCGTTGCATCTGTCAAGAATATCTGATTCATAATGTGGCTTTAGCCGTGGATAAGAATAATTGTTTACACATTAATCTGCTAGAATGAACGCGGTGTGAACTTTGTCGAGCAACAACTCTACTGGGTATTCCCATTCACACACTCGATTAGGGAAAGAAACATGATACAACCTCACTGGGGATATAGATAAATCCGTTCATCAGTAGTTCATTGGGGATAAACATCTTTTTCCCATGATTTGAATACCGTCGTCATTGGGGATGAAGGCCAAAGCCTTTTATATGAGCTATTTGAAAATCCAATGGACATTCATTGGGGAATTTCAACTGGAATAGGCACCAACGACTTGCATTGGGTATTTACGCACTGCTTTGTGATGATACTCTGCCAATGAGCTTGGGACCCGTCTCTTTTTGAAAGATAACCTCTAATGGGGAATCTCCATCAGAGTTCACTAGAGATGGGATGCTAGAATCCAATACCATGGATGATTTGAGAATCCAGCCGACATTCGCTGGGAAATTTCATCAGGGATACCACGTTGATGATAACCATTGATTCTGACCCTTTTTAGAAGACATAGCTTCACTTGGGGATCTCCCATCAGTGCTCACTAGGGAGGAAATTTTGTTGCCTTTTTCACTGGTATATCGACTACCTTCAAACAAGCAAAGATTCCTGCAACATACTGTTAGTCAAATGCCCCAAGAGTAGCAACACAACGAGCCTACACAGAGATTTGTCGAATCTCGATATAACAACTTCAAATTGATTGACTTTTGAAAGTATTCACCCTGAGAGTACTTCATGTGAGTATGTGCTGAGGATAACGATCTTGATTGCACTTGGAGATAATGTTCTTGAACTTCTGACGAAGAAAGACCAACGCTTTGGACTTAGATTTCTTGACGAATTGAGGATAATCATCTTGACTTCCCGACATACTCTTTAGATTCACAATTCATTTAGCTTGCGAATAGACTTAGCCTGATCAACCAGGAAGTGGGGATATACCCCTATATAATGCCTTACCCCAATCTGTAGCGACTTTTGGAGAAATTTATCTCGAGAAGACTTTCTGAGATTTGTATCAACAACATAAAATACCCCAGTATCATGATCTTTGAAACATTTCCCCTGGCTCGCCAATGTTAGATGTGGTTTCAACCACGTCGGAGTGACAAATCATGATTACTCAATGCTGAGAGATTCTTCAAGTCTCGACATAACTGCCCCAGATGGGCGAAATTTTGAGAATGATCGATGTTGTTGTCTCAGATCGGCAAAACTAGAGATTCCTCTCAACTTGATTGCCCTAGACTGGCTTAGCTCTTACTCAACAAAGTATTCACATGCTTCTTCTCTTCAAGGTAATTAGATTATGATACCTCCTTTTCTACTCAACGGAGCACTACCATTGAATTAACTATCTATGCTCGACGGAGTCTCGGCAAACGATTCCCTACCACATGTTCATAGAGGAATAAGAAATCAACAGAGTCTTTGGATGACAACTTCTTCTCAATATAATTGACCTACATCCTGACAGTAGTTTAGCACACAACTGTGCTTCCCCACTTGGAGTGGTTCATTCTCAAACAGATACTTAAAGTGATTGGTCCCTTCAAACCAACTGGAGGTAATACACCACTACTCGACAGAGATTTATGGGCAATCAAAACTCCCGCATAATTTGTTTCAGATCATCTTTTACTCTACAGAGTCACCAGACGACATGCCCTAGATTAAGATGATTCTTCAAAATACCACGAAACGAATTTTCGAAGCAATTTTCCCCTCAGGACAATCAAGGGGTTCATCTGATACTCATTCTGCAAACTTCCTTGATGTTTAAGCACATGTTCATATGGAAATAATGTTTTATCCTAATAATGACAATTCTAATGCAAATCTTATGCTTATCTTGAAACAAAACTTTTATTGAAAAAATGTCTATACATCGAATTTTTCTGTGCAAAAGATAACAAAAGATGGAGTGATACCAACTCAAAAGTTATAGAAGACCTCTTAAGGGTCAGGTTACCGTGCTCTCATTACAGTTTCTCTTTCGAATTAACCCTGCTTCAGTTAGGACTTTTAAGGGTTGTAACATGGCCTGGTTCACGGTTTTTTAGAAAAAATGATTTTTAGGCTCAAAATATTTGGTTCCCACCCCCTTCATGATGTTCTCCAACCCTAAATTCAGTTAACTCGATATGAGCAATCATCTCTCACAAGAGAAATTTGATGGTTGAGGAACCACTGCAGTTTCTTGATCCCACAACTTTGACTTTTGCGGAGGACTAGGTTTCTTGAACACGACAGTCACTCATCATTTTTGCTTTGGTGTCTGATCACACGACTTTGTTCTTCACTGAGGATCTTATTTGATTATACTCGCCTTTTTGGCTTTCCAATTTGCTTTCACAATATTTGCCCTTTTTTTTTTTGCCTAAGCGACTTATTACCAAGTTCGACTTAGCGGGCTTTTTGTTACCTTTTTCATTCACACTTTTTGAACAAATCGTGTGATCTAGAGACTTTGATTGATTGGAAGCAATTTTGACTGCCTAAATCCTTGGTGGATGAGGAATACCCATAGGGGTATCATCTTCCTTTGATGCATATTATTGATAGACGAAGCTTGACCATTAAGGTCTCTCAAACTTTCGAAGGATAACCATTGTTGTATCCTTTGATGCACACTCTTGATGAGTTTTGAACGCTTGATCAGATTAATTGAACACTACCCTTCCCCGGGTTAAAAATATGAGGGTTTTTCTGAACAGAAAATAAACTCCTACTTCAAGGCTCAAAAGGGTTAACGAGGGTCTAACTCCCTTATATCTCTGGTGTTTGGGGATTTGAAACAATGCATGTACATCGTCAACAAGGTTTTTTACTCGAAAGAAAACCATTTAAGATTTTTGGTAAATTATTCGTCATCCTGCCTACAAAGGTTTTGCTTTATTTTCAAGAGTTGAGTACCAAAAACATAGTAAAATAGTTAAGAGTAAATACGAATGGATTAGTTCAAGACAAGCATATTCAATGCATTACGATTAACATTCAAAAGATGAAATTTTTTTGCATACAAGTAAGTACAAAACAAATAAAAAAGATTACAAATGAGAATGCAAATGAACTTTGAAGTTGCCACATTGAGGAGACTTGACTCCGTATGGACTTGTTGCTTTTGATGATGTACTTTGTAATCTGGACACCACTGAAGCATAGATTCCCTCTTTCAACCTGATGTGAACACAACGGTTTTTGAATTGACCTAGTCTTGACTCTTTGTTTCTGACTGGCATACTGTTTTCAACTGAATGGCCAGGGGCCCCTGCATGGTAATCACACTAGCTCCGTGAGCGAATCCTTCATAACAATAAGAGATGACATGATATATCCGCTTGATTTACTTCGATGAAAACTCAAGCAACAGAGAGAAACACTTAATTAAGAATTATATGCGCTGCACCAAATTCTTCTATGACTCTCGTGGCTCCAAATGGTCTGACTGAGCATATGGATGACTCATTCTGATTAATCATTTGATTATCAAGACCTATAATAGGCAACAATTGTTGGAAATGATCTTCTGGACACACTAGTCATGCATGATATTCATGAGATACTCTTTGAGAATGAACAATCAGACCTTCGACTGGATATGAATTATGATTGACCTGTGGGTCCACCATATTTGGATTAACCATAAATGCCCCTGTATTGAGCGCGTTATGGATCTTGGCCTTTGACACCTTTCAACTTTTGACAATAGGGCATAAGTGCCCCTGAATAATATCCACAGTTGATTCTCTCAAAAGATGGGATGTACGCTCTACCAAGCAAACTTTCATACTGAATTACCAAGCAATGTTTGCTTCACAGAAGAGATATTCAGTTCGGGAGAACATACTCTTGAAGAAATCTTCCAAGCATGAATTGGAATTTTAGCAAAGACGTCAAACGGGTGCTGGACTTTGAATTTCCACCTCTTGCAATCTTCAATATCACGACCAAGTGCCTCAGGATGAGAGACACATCTAGAATTTTCCCTAAAATCAGGAGGGAAGTTTATTGGTGGAGGACCCAAATCACGAAGCTTAGTTGCTGAACTTCCAAAAAGAAATGAGATAATTGGGTGTACGGTATTGGAAACAAATCTGCACGCTTATCGGGCATCTTCCATATCTGGTGATGAGATTTGCCCTATGGATTCACTTGGAAATTAGGAGTTAGCTGCTGACAAACAAACTCGTGAACCCAAACATTGTGGAAGATATCCACTAATTACTCCATGACTCAAAGGAGATCCCATAGGATGGGGAGAAGTAACAACTTCTGTCGCAGGCAAGATATATCAAATTACCTTCACTTATTGGCATTGTTTTCAGAATCCTCATAACCAAACTCAACTGAGTCTTCAACGTATGATTTTCTAGGAGTCTGTGACCATAGATCAAGGTTTGCATTTTGCATGTCCGCAATAAACACCCCATCTGATTTTTTTCAAACCGTCTAATTCCCCACAAAGTTACTCCATCTGATTAAGGAGTGGTGAGAAGTCAAGACTTGCAATTCTGAACAGAAAACACCAGATCTGGATAAAGAATTTCCCTGGCTCTGAGTAGCTATTATGAATGCATGAGATGAATGCATGAAATGAATGCATATGCAGGTTAGATTTACACACATGTATTTTTCTGACATTTCTTTCGGAAAAATAAACATGCTATGATGAAAGTGCATTGATCATGGGTTTACGACTTCCATGAAATTGTATTTGTTGTACTGATAACATAATCCTCGGTCAAATGTAATAGGATCAAAGTTCCGGCGTCAAACTGGAACTCCACAGAAAATACCAAGATTATGGAACATAGAATCTCATATCACGGAACTAAAATCAACACCTGTAGTAATGATATCCCACCCCACCTCACAGGATAATTCTAGACAGAACGGAGATCCCTAATGATAAACAGAGTCGACCATCCTTTATCGAGCACTTCGCTGTCTGCACAATAGGGTGTAGGGCGAAAGCACCGTCAATTGAATCTCATTTGAGTTCAGTACATCATGTTTCCTCACATGCACCACGAGATGTGGGATTTGACACGAACATCCATCTATCCTATATGTCACTGGCCGGGGTAGGGGGCCTTTTACCTCATGTAACTCCCACCAAATCAAGAGAACAACCAGTACAACAACAACCAAATATACATGATATATGAAAGCGATAAAATGCCACATAGAATGCAATGCATAGAATACAAATGAATGGTGCAATAAAGCGGGTAAATAAATAAACACCCAATAGAAAAGAAAAAAGAAGCTAGGATCGACTTCTGATCGGACCAGCAAGAGGTCTAGACAATCCCCAGTGAAGTCGCCAACTGAAACTACCTGGATGAACATCATCGGATAGAATATCAATGAAGTCGCCATCAAACGTTTTTTATCCCGCAAGAGGAAAGGAAAACATCAAGTAAACCTGAGAGGGAGAAATCATGGTCTTACGACCAAGAGATTGGGTAAGGGAGTCTGTTACACGAGGGGAAGGGATTATCATCACATGCGCCCTTAGTACTCTATGGTATCCACTTCTACTTTCTATCTAATGGGTGTGTTATATCTATCTATGGATTAATCTCTACAATGCATGTGAAAGACATAAAATAAAGACAACACGGGGAAAAGAAGGAAGTATTTACAAAGTTTTGGTCAATCGAGCCCCGTGACAAAATGCCTATGTATTCCCGCGTGCAATGAGAAAGTCGGAGCATAGTTCGGCTCACATGTTTTGGTGGGTTGCAATGTTTTTCATGGGAAGTTCGATTCCGCATCTTCACAATTGCAACTCGTGCTTGGCGTTGCAGCTATAAGAAGTCTTATGCTCGGCCACTCGCACACTTAGCAAATTGCTCGAACTTGGAAGGGAACACCCTTTTTGAAAATATTTTTAAAGAAAAGAAGTCCGAAGACAAAAAGGTTTGAAGTGAGGTTGGTTGCTTTTACCTTTGAAAAGGAGTCTGAACCATTATTAAGTGTTTTGATTTTCAAGGGAACATAAAACAAGTTTTAGTTTTATTACATGCAGGGATGCAAAAGAAAGAAGAAAACAGAAGGGAAACTAACTAGTTCTACCATAATGTTATCATGCAAAGGTGGCCCTATGGAGGAGGATAAAAAAATTTATACTCGAAGACTATCCTAACTGAGCAATCCTAGGGAAACTATCCTAACACCCACCTTGGTTGAGCAACCAAGGGATGCAAAGGGATGAGGCAAGCAAGTGCTTTGGCAGAAGAACATAATCAAATACAATGCACAAACAAATGATTCACATATGCATGGGGAAGAAGAAAGAAGTCCCATAGCCTCAATGGTAATGAGCATACCAGAGTCAAACAAGAGCCGACTTTCGGAGGAAAACCATAGCCACGAATGGAATTAAATGTGTCAAATAGGAGTTTCCTATGGGAGAAAGGTATCACAGAATGATATGAATTATCAAGTGTGAGGAGCATATGAGTGTGGGTGTCAAAGCAATGAATGCGAACCCCATGACAAAGCATGGAGAGTCAGAATAGGGAACTCTTGAAACTTTTATTATTAACTCGATAAAGGAAGCGACACGATTCGCGTGTGCTGAAGCTGACACGCACTAGAACTGTACAGGGGTTTATTGCAAACCCTTTCCACGTTCCCGTCATATCATCATATATATCACTTGTAGATCTCAAAACGAGACTTTTCATGGTGGTGCCACTTAGTGGTTTGCCTAACCACTCTTGACCTATGCAAGCACAAATGTAAACATACAATGAAAGCACCTCCCTATGCATGGCAGAGGATTTTAAACAAACCACACACAAGTAGAAAACAGAATTTCCCTAAATGAGTCTTTAAATAAACTAGAGGGGTTCCTGGACATGCTCCGACTACGGAAGCCCTATCATGCATCTCTATTCCTACTTCTCATGGAAAAAGAAAGAGGTAAAACCCCACTTCTCATGCTCTCTAGGAAAGCGGTAAAAGAATGCAATAAAAAGGTATAGAAAATACCAAACGAATAATAATCCGTAAGTAATAGCAAGCAAAGAAATACTCCATAAAAACTTTAAGTACTGCTGACAAGCAATAAAGAAAAACTGGTGGGTAATTGTCATACCCCAATTTTTTACCTAAGATACCACCTTACATTATTCACATATGCATCACTGCATCACTAACAATTTCAGAACAGGATAGATCGTGCATGTACTCCTAAAGTCAAAGTTTGGGTTTCATCAAAATTTCACCTGTTTAAGATATAATCAATTAGGATTTGAGTCTCCACTCACCTAAATTGATCTGTCTTAATCAATCATCAACATTTGATCTTCAAATTCCCAACTTTTTCTCATGATCTACCTTGAATAGACAAATTAGGGTTTTGATCGAAGATAGTGAATCATTGAGTTTCTTCTCAATGGATGACCTATTTGCGTGAAGATTGATATTAACATCTTCAATGCAACATCTTGACCTAATTTCTTGGTTCAAAACATTGCAAAATCCATGTTTCTTCATCAGACAAATTCTGAATCATCTAATGAAATTTCATCTGCTCAAAAAGTCAAACTTTGACTTTTGGTCAACTTTTTCAAGACCAAACTTTTTCAATCATAAAATCACTTCAAATAATGCATCATGATCATAAAAAATCAAGAAATGTGAAAAAGTCAACAAAAAAGATTTGAATTTTTTCTAACACTTAGAAAAATTTTCAAGTGTTAAGAAACAAGGTTTTTTCTCACTTTCATGGCCATTTTTCACCTAGATCCATTTTGATTCAAGAAAAACTCAAAACATGAAAGTTGTAGGTCTTATTACAAGCTTTCTAAAATGTCCAAGAACTTGCAAAAAAACTTTGTGTAGCTAGGGTTTTAATTTTGAAACATAGAGCTCTAAAACCATGGATTTCCAAAATCATGCATCAAAATTACAAGTCATTTTTGCAACTTCTCCTTCTAGAAGCCTTTTCACCATTTAGAGATAGGTTATAACTGATAAATATCATTTAGAAATGATTGAGAAGAGGATTGGATCAAGAAGAAATTTTAACCATGGTTAAAAAGTTAACCATTTGCATTAAATGCAAAAGATTCCTTCTTACCTCTTAAGCCAAGTTGCAAGCTCTCTCAATTATAACCTTGCCTTGTCATTCAGAATTTTTGTCCTATAAATAGATGTCATTTCTTCATTCAAAACTACCCCAAAAAACAATCATAATCCAAGCTTTCCTTCTTTCTTTCTTGATTTCCAAGTTTCAAAGTTCTAAGAAGGAGAATTTGCAAGTTTCAAGTTTTGCAATTTCTGAGCAAACTTAGGCTTCAAATACTTTCTAAACATCATTAGAAAGTTCTTAGAATCCTCAAGCTAGCACAAAAACTAGCCAAACTCAGAAATCATTTTCAAACTTCATGTATGCACATATTGAGCCATAACTTACAAACTCTCAATCCACTAGTGCATCTTCCAAACTTTCACTTCAAACACCTTCTATACATCATATAGAAGTAATCCAAATCATCATTCCATCACTGTAAACACAAAATCACCAGATTCGATTCTCACTTCAAGTGATCAGAATCGAACTTGGTCGAACAATCCGCACCATTTTAAACCAAGGTAAGCATACCAACACCTTCCATAAACATCAGTCAGTAGCAATCATCAAAATACCTCTGGAACACCTCCAACAAGAAACACGATTTCAGTTTAAAGAGGTATAAACTTGAACTTTGAACTCTATGATTTCTAACTTTCAGTCCAAAAAAGGCTTGGCCGTTTTGTTTCTGCACTATCACTGAGTAATAACCCTCAATCAATTGCTTAAAATTATGCTCATACATGATTTCATAATCAAAACTTAGAATTAGGGTTCTTCGTGTTCATACAAAAATTAATGATTCTAAGCCTAAAATAAATGAAATTAAATGTCATAATCATGTTCCTGGTAAAAATCTGAGCAAGTTTGATTTTTGGATCATACAATTTCATTGAGAAGTGAAGAATCCATGGAGAAAACAATCTGGAGGAAGAAGATGAATCCCTGCGCGCGTTTTTCTAACTTCTGAAAAATTCAAATTCTTGGTTTATTTTAAATTTATTGGTTGTTGTTATAAGACCAGATGTAACAGCCACCCCAGTGGCAAGTCAACACGCATTTAGTCCTTTCCTTCACCTCAAGGTCCAGGGTTCGAATCCCCCTGGGACCTTTTTTTTAATAAAAGGCACATCAAGCTTCTGATGCTTGTTTCTCCAGAAGCACTTCTGAGGTTCCACCCTCCAGAAGTACTTCTGAAGCTTCTGCCTTTAGAAACTTTCCACTTCTACACTCTTCAGAAGCATTTCTAATGCTTCTATCCCCAGAAGCATCAAGCTTCTGCATCCAGAAGCATCAAGCTTCTCACCCTCTAGAAGCATCAAGCTTCTAACATTTCTAGAAGCATCAAGCTTCTCATGCTCCAGAAACAGCTAGCTTTTCATGCTCCTAGAAGCAGTGTGCTTCTTATCCATCCAGAAGCAGCCAGCTTCTACACACCCTAGAAGCAGCATGCCTCCAAAGCCTTCCAGAAACAGCCAGCTTCTAAGCCCTCTTCCTCCAGAAGCAAGCCAGCTTCTAAGCCCTCTTCCTCCAGAAGCAAGCCAGCTTCTGACCCCATCAAAAGCATGCAACTTCTGATCCTTTTCCGAACTTCATTTTTTCAAAACTCCTTCTAAACAAGGGGATTAAATGACAAGTCAAGCACATGGCTCAGTGGAAAAAATCTTCACTTCTAAGCCAAAAATTCAAGGTTCAAACCTCCTTAGGACCAAAAACTCTTTTTTTATCACTAATTTCTCAAGTTTCTAACAAACTTCAACATTTTCAAAAACTATTCAAAACTTCTCACTTTGAGATGATTTTTTGGACACTTGTCATTTAATATACCTATTTTATGATTATGTCAAAAAAATACAAAAAAATATTTTCTTTTTGATTATATTTTTATTAAGTTAAAAATGAGGCATTTTAAGTATTTCTTAATACTTTCCAAAAATGTTTTCTTTCCAACTTTCGAACTTAAATCTTTTTCAAAACTTCTTGTGAATATCCTTCACTTTTCAAAATCATTTTCAAAACCTTTTCAAAAACCTTTCAATAAACTTACACACCTTTTTTCCATGATCAATTAAATTTAAGGATAAACCAAACCAGGTTTCTCCTTGAATTTCTTAATTGATCATGGGCCTCCCTCACGGTGTAAGTCCCAGCCCTCCTATGTACATATTCATTTCCTTGTACATAAACAACCCTTCTATGTACACGAAAGAAGCATTATTCCCGGTGAAACTGCTCTTAAACCAATGGGCCTCCCTTAAGGTGTAAGTCCCAAACCCTGTATATATTCAAGTTACACTTTCTTTAAACGCTCGTTTTATACACTTGTTTATATATTTCCTTCATAAACTCCTGTGAATACACATCACACACTTGTCCATGTAACTATTCAGTTATAACATAACAACTAGAGTAACAACTAGGTTCCCTTATAGCCTCCTCTTAGGCTTCGTATAAGATAACTCATTCATCTGAGTTAGCCTTCTCTTAGGCTTCGTATAAGAAAACTCACCCATTGAGTTTAGCCTTCGCTTAGGCTTCATATAAGACAACTCCCCTGCTGAGTTAGCCTCCTCTTGGGCTTCGTTCAAAAGAACTCCCTCGTTGAGTTTAGCCTTCTCTTGGTCATCAAACAAGAAAGAGACCTGGAAATCTCTTAACAGCCTCCTATTGGGCTTCCAATACAAAGAATCACCCGCGCTAGGATAGAACCCTGAGAGTATGATTTCCCGGTGAAATCACTCTTATCCTAAGAGGATGGTTTCCCGGTGAAACCACTCTTAAAGCCAAAGCCAGCCATACCCTATAGCTTCCTCTTGAGCTTCATACAAGGATCCTCGATGACCCTCGGAATGCCTTCTCTTGGGCTCACAATAAAAGGACCCTCGATGACCCTCAGAATGCCTCCTCTTGGGCTTACAATACAAGGACCCACGGGCTTCTTAAAAGCATCCCCCTAATCCAATCAATTTCTCCTAGAGATTTAGACATTTATCATCTCTATGGAAGAAGTATCTCATATATCACATCACATACAATCAAACACTTTTCAAATCACACTTTTTTCAAACAAAAACATCTTTTAACTGTAAGTGGTAACGCTTGTACACTTAAGCAAAACACCAAAACTTACAATTAAAGATTCAATCATCTTTCAAACATCTTTCTTAACTCGTAAGTGGTAACACTTGTACATTCAAGCAAAACACCTAATACTTACGATGATAGATTTAATCAATCAACCCTTTAAAATGTATGTGATGAAATAGATTAGATACATTTTTCATTAATATGACATTTATCTTTGTCTCTTAATAACAACCTTTTCTTCCACTAGCATAAGTGGGAATTACAATTGCTCTAACTTTCTCAACCTCCCTTTGAGAATATGTAGGCACAAGGTCTCATCCTTGGCGAGCATACTTCTTTCTCCCTCAAACCAAACAAAACCATAACTCCCTTAGATCCGAGCTACAAATGCTCTGATTCCCATTAAGGGATATGTATGCAGAAGATCCCAATGATCTTTGCGAGCACAATAATAACAAAACCTAGGATCCCATATAACCTACCCTTCTTAAAATCCAAAGGAGAAACTTTCCCAAGAATAGAATAGCAAATTAAAACACACAAACACATCAAAATATTCATATATAAGGCTATAGATAACTATATATATTTAGGGTGCCACATCTATTCCCTTTATATAACAAACCCCTTTGCCTAGATCTCTCCCCAATGCGTTACGTCTAGTTTACGCTAGTCGCACCGCATATCATTATTTATTGAGGGTATTGCAGTTTTCCCCTTTTTCATCTCATTTTTCTTGTTTTGGAAACAATAAATCTTGATGCTCATGCATCTTTAAAAACAAATCAAAAGAGTAAATCGTTTCGAGCCAGAGATTCGAATTCCGATTCGATTCCCTCGTTCGTCACTTTTTAACGCGAACAGTAATGCACAGAGGCAACAAAGCATGATCCAATATGTATCCCACACATCCGAAGCTGATAAACCTGCATAAAATTTCAATCAAGACAATAGAATACACACACATGGGTGCAAACAAGATACGTATCCCACGTATCCTGAATCAATCCGAACACTTGCAACAAGGTAGAAACACCCAAAGATGCAGACAATAGAATGCACACACATGTGTGCAACCAACAAGATACGTATCCCGCATATCTAAATCAATCGAAACACCTGTAAGAAGTTAAAAACCCAAAGATGCAGACAATAGAATGCACACACATGTTTGCAAGCGACAAGATACGCATCCCGCATATCTAAATCAAATGGAACCTGCAAGAAGATAAAAACCCAAAGATACAGACAATAGAATGCACACATATGTGTGCAAGCAACAAGATATGCATCCCACATATCTAAATCAAATGAAACCTGCAAGAAGGTAAAAACCCAAAGATACAGACAATAGAATGCACACACATGTGTGCAAGCACGAGATATGGACCCTACACATCCAAATCTCAAAAATAATTCTCAATGTACCTCGCACATGAAATAAAGTGTCAGAAATAACAATGTAAGTGCTATAAAGAAAGCACCAAATGCAAAATCGATTATACACATGATAATACACTAGTATAAGCATATAAAAGTGAAATAAAATTACAAAAATTGACTTGGGAAAGCACTTTCCGAAATCAGAGCAAAAATTCAACTTCTCAAAATCAATTAAAACTCTCATGGTTGCTTGAAAAAACATCAACGAACTCAAAAATATGATCGGTTTTAATTAATTCCGAGTGGAAGCGACGTTTTTCGGACCTTAAAGGAATGGGGTAGAGATAGCGTTTTAGGCATGTTGTGCTTGAAATTTGGTTCCGAAACCATCAAAAACGGTTTTAGAACATGCCAAAACGTTAGGAACAAATATCATTACCTCGGACCCTTGAGAAAACGTGAGTTCCGATGAACAAAATCGCATAAAAAGGCTTACTGAACACCAAAATTCATGTATCGAATTAATTTCCAATTCACTTTATTTTGGTTTTGAAATGAAGAATGATTGGAGATTAATTTATGTACATGAGGTAAACAAATCAATATTGAAACACTCGGTTGAACATCATCGGATAACAGTATCAATGAAGTCGCCATCGAACGTTTTTTATCCCGCAAGAGGAAAGGAAAACATCAAGTAAGCCTGAGGGGAAGAATTCATGGTCTTACGACCAAGAGATTGGGTAAGGGAGTCTATTACGCGAGGGGAAGGTATTAGCACCCCACACGCTCGTAGTACTCTACAGTATGCACTTCTATTTTCTATATAATGGGTGTGTTATGATTATCTATCGCTTAATCGCTACAATGCATGTGAAAGAAAGAAAATAAAGAAAACACGGGGAAAAGAAGAAAGTATTTACAAATTTTTGCTCGATCGAACCCCGTGACAAGATGCCTACGTATTCCTTCGTGCAATGGGAAAGTCAGAGCGTCGTAGTTCGGCTCACATGTTTTGGTGGGTTGTAATTATTTTTATGGGAAGTTCGATTCCGCATCCTCACAATCCCAACTCGTGCTTGGCGTTGCTGCTATAAGAAGTCTTATGCTCGGCCGCTCGCACACTTAGCAATTTATTTGGATTTGAAAAGGAATGCCCTTTTTGAAAAGGTTGTAAACATAAAAAGTGCTCATAGGCGAAAAAGGTTTGAAGTGAGGTTGGTTGCTTTTATCTTTGAGAAAGGAGTTTTGAACCATTATTAAGTGTTTTGATTTGCAAAAAAGAAAAGAAAACAAGTTTTAGTTTTATTACATGCAAGGATGCAAAAGAAACTAGCAAAACATAAGGGAAACTAATCAGTTCTACCCCTAATGTTGTCATGCAAAATTGGACCTAAGGTTGAGGATGTAAGGGAATCTCGACCTATGTTGATATGAAAAGGATGTAAATCCTAATGTCTATGCTTGAGAGATATCCTAACCGAGAGGTCCTAAGGGAAGCTATCCTAATATCTATCTTGGTCGTAGAGCCAAGGGATGCAAAGGGATAAAGCAAGCATGTGCTTTGGCAGAAGAACATAACCAATGCAATTCACAAACAAATGAACACACATGCTCATCAGAAGAAGGAAATTCCATAGTCAGCGATGGTAATGAGTATATCGGAGTCAACCAGGATCCGACCATTAGATTCCCGTGAAAGGTATCACAACATGATATGAATTGTCAAGTATGAAAAGCAATGAGTGCGGGTATCAGAGAAACAAGTGCGAACCCCGAGAAAAGGCGTGGAGATTTAGAATAGGGAACTCTTGCCACTTTTATTATTGAATCGATAAAGAAAGCAACACGATTCACGTGTGTTATTCTGACACAGACTAGAACTGTGCGAGGGTCGATTGCGAACCATTTCTGCGTGCCCATCATGTAACACCCCTTCTAATTTACCCGCGATTTATATATTTTTAATCAGAGTTTTAAACATAAAGACAAGGGCATCACAATTTTAAGAATTCAAAATAACAAAAACAGTGATCATGCCTTTTACTGAAGAACTTAAAACAAAACCAAGGATTATGTTTAAACAACGGAAATATAACATAAAATTCGGAATAATTCGATCAATAATTATTCCCAACACAATTCAAAATAACAAGTTTAAATCCATAAAACTCCAAAACGATCGTTCCCCAGTGTTACAACTACCAGAGCATGACACTGACACGCGAACTATCTAAATAACACAACTCTATAAGCTGTCCTCACCAATTCCCGAGCAGCTAATCTCCTCAATCTGAAATCATTAAAGTAAGGTTGAGATTTCATCAAGATTAAAATGCATTATACATTTCTTTAAAACAACAAAATAATCAATTCATTATTCCACCCTTATTAACAGCATTAGAATACGATTCACAATTACAATTCACACATTCATTATGCATACAACAATCATTAATGCAATTATAACACTGGAAATCATCCTAACATGTTATAATTACATATGCAATGCAGACTCAAATGCATGTGGTACCAAACGTGAACCAAGTCCACACCCTGTTCCGCTTACACTTCGGAAAACAGCGTCAATCAATGATTCTCCCATACACCACTGGGTCAAGAATCTAGCCTCACCACCTCTATCTATTAGGTACGGTTATTGGCCCTGCAAGTTCAATTCCGCACAATGAGAATGAACCATTACCAAAATGCTCATGCATGCACATCAGAAGCATGCAACAATTCAAACATGGAATATGATCACGCAACATTATCCCAATTATAATCAATAACAACAATAGCATATGATAACAGCAATCATGAACACCAAATATTAATCACAACCCATGGAATTAACATACTGCATATTTACTCAACAGATGATTTACAAATTCTCAACGAATTCTTATTACGGAATCCAAAATAATTCTTCCAGATCTTAATTATTGGTGTTGAAAATATTTTAAATAGATAGTACTCGTTTTAAGCTTTCCAACGATATCAACTACGCCTAAATCCGAGTTACGGTCGAAAAGATATGATCGAAATCGTTTTCAAAAAAATCATGTTCTGTCCAATACAATATGTGTCGATCCAAAATCCTATGTGTCAACACATAGACTACTTGTGTTGATCCATAAGTCGTATGCATCGATGCATACCAGTTAAAATTCTGTATTTTTAAAAATCATTTCAGTATGTATCGATGCATAAGCCTATGTATCAATACATAGACTGCATGTGTCGACACATGCTTCATATGCATCGATGCATACATGTAAAATTCTGCATTTTTAAAAGTTGATTCAGTATGTATCGATTCATACGCATCATGTGTCGATGCATGGCTCTGTTTTTCTCCCTATGAGTCGATGCATAAGATTCCAACGCTTCTGGTTTTCTACTTTTCCACTGCTTGCATCAATTCATAAGGTCTTGTGTCGACCCATACAGTTAGTTTTTCATCAAAACTCAGTTTTTCTTCACTGTTACGAATTCCCATTATTTCCATTCATCATCAAACCTTATAATACATCATAACAGAATTAATTACTGTGTTTTTACTTCCAATTAACCACAGAATCAAGTTTTCTAATTAGCCTATATTCATCTTACATGAATTAATCGTTTATAACAATCCCAATCATGGTTTTACGTCGGATTATAACGATAGGGCACAACCTAGAATCATAATTCGAGATTCCTAACGGATTGAATTATTCTATTGATCATCAAAACCTATAAGGTATAATAATCAGATCAATCCCCCTTACCTCGCGATGAATCTTCGAATTCTCGGCGTTTGGCTTTTTCTCCTCTTTTCTCTTCTCTTCTCCAATCTCACGTAGAATGCAATCCTAATTCCTCTTCTGACTTGTTTCCTTTTATTCCTTTATTTATTCCTTTTTATTTTCCAAATAATAGAAATAAATTAATTAGGATTAAGTAGAGTTTTTTACTTCATACACCCTACAATTCCACTTCACACCCCCAACACTTCCATTATTTAATTAATCAATTAAATCTATTAATTCAAAAATGCTAATAATTAAACCTTTAATTAAATTAATAATTAAATTTCTAATTATTTAATAATTGAATTAATTTGGGGTGTCACACATCATATCATCATCACATACAACACCTGTAGATCTCATCAAAGCGGGTCTTTGCTTGGTGGTGCCACTTAGCGGTTTGCCTAACCTTGACCTATGCAAGCACAAAAGTAAATACAATGACCTGAAATGCCTCCCTATGCACAAAAGAGGACTTTAAATAATTCAAACACAAGTAGCAAACAGAATCACCCTAAACGGGTCTTTAAATAAACCAGAGGGGTTCCTGAACATGCTCTAACTACGAAAGCCTCATCATGCATATCTAATCCTACTTCTCATGGAAAAATAAAGTGGTAAAACCCTACTTCTCATGCTCTCTAGAAAAACGGTAAAAGAATGCGGAAGGTATAGCAAATACCACACGGATAATAATCCGTAAGCAATAGCAAGCTAAGTAGTACTCCGAAAAACTTCAAGTACTGCTGCCAAGCAATAAAGAAACCGGTGAGTTATGCGCAGAAGCATCAAAGCATGAACAGAATGTGCATTCGTACACATCCGAGGCAGGTAAACTTGCAAAAGGTTGCAATCCAAACAATACAGACAATGGAATGTGAATTCGTGCGCAAAAGGTATCAAAATATGCGTTCGTACACATTCGAAACAAGATAAACCTGCAAGAAACCATAATCCAGACAATAGGATGCGAGTTCGTGCATAAACTAGCATTAGAATGTGCATTCGTGCATATTCAAATCAAACGAACCTGTAAGATAAATGAAAACCAAATAAGCAGACAAAGGAAAAATAATCCTTGAATTGTTGAAGAAAATACCGAAATCAAGCTTCAATTGATGAAATTAGGAGAAGGAAAACTTGGAAGACCTTGAATTGATGCTTGTCGAGGTTTTAAGTGGAGGTAGAGAAGGATCCGGTCGGCTAGTGCCTTGGCCGAGGAGGAGAGTGAGAAAGAGAGGTACGGACGAGCTTGACCGGTTGAGAAAGAGGAGGACTGGTGTGACTGGTCGGAAGAAAGAGGCAGAGAAGGCCTTGCGCGCGGAGGCTGGACCAGGATGGGAGAAGTTCGACGCGGAGAGGTCGGTTTAGGAAGGGGAGTGGTCGGCCGGAGCTACACCGGGAAGTGGATGGGCGGAGACGAGGAAGGGTGGTGATCGGAAAAGGCAAGGTGGAGGAGGGACTTGGCTTGAAGAGGAAGCAAGTTCAAACTCTTTTGCAAATTGAGAGAGAGAGAGAGAGAGAGAGAGAGAGAGAGAGAGAGATTGAGGATTTTTGGGTGAAATTTTACAAATGATTTTCCTCTGCAATTTTGTGAGTGGAAAAATATATTTACAAGTGAGAAAATCGGGCTTTGGAGTGCCTTGGATCCACAATTAGGCACAAATCGCGATTATCCGAATTATTTTTATCCACAGTCGAAATTAGCCAAATTCGTGCGAAATTTAAAGTCAGACTCTAAAGGAAAAATGTCCGGAACGCAAAATTTCTTTCGTGAGTCAAAATTTCAAATTAATCAGACAAACGGTCCAGGCGATATGAATTTTTGAAGTTTCAACATACTTTTCGGGCATCTGCCATGTGTAGAATTTTTATTGCACTCTTCGGAGAAATAGCTTCGAACGAGGATCTTATGATCAAAATTTAAACACGAAGTCTTCATAACAAATGAAGCCAACAAAATTTGTGAACTTTTGGCACTGGTCCCACCTTATTTCTATTAAAATCAAGCGAGATATAATTTTTCGAACATCGCGTATCAGATGAAAAATGCTCGGTTCATCTCAAAATCAACTTCAAAGAATAAAAAACTTCTCTTAAATGGTGAAGAATCAGCTCTGGACTTGTGAATAAAAGTCGTAGAGGACTTCGATATGGAATTTTAGACACTAACCTCGCTCAGTTTCGATGTTCCAACCAAAATTTATGGACTTTTTAGCGCACCGAGAACACGGTTCAGCACTAAAATTCAGTTTATCCCACTTGAAAAATCAATTTCTTTGGGGACCTTCTTCACACAATTTAATTCCGACTTGTGAACGAAAGTTGTATATAATAATGAAAAGGACTTGCCAGTAGAAAATCATCAGAAAATACCCGACGAGCTGAAAGTTATGCCTTCCGGAGCATCCAAAACGCACTGAAAACCCAAAATTCACTTTATTAATAAATGAGCAAATAAAGTCTTTTCTCGACGAAACGGTCTCCAATATGAACAAATAAACTAGAGAACACATGATATGATCTAAATGCCTATGGAACCAAACCAAAATGACCTTCTGACTAGAAAATCTTGCGTTAATCGTACGAACCGAAAAATATCTACTTTGGCTCGAAAAGATCTGAGATAGCCGAAACACACAATTTCTCCCACAATTTAAGATACTCTGAATTTGATAACCACATTATCAATGCTATGTATGTATATGCATGTATGTTTATAATAACAACATTATAAGCCAGAAATACTGAAATGAAGAGGGTAAATTTTGTGGTACAACAACAGTATAGTTTGAGTATAATATTATTTCATGGAGCCTATACTATACTATCAGTATATATTATTTATACAAGTCTACTACCATTATGTTGATAGTTTCTCCCTAGGTTTCTCTAGACACTAACACACTTGAACTTTATCTGATATACTTTCTAAAAATGCAACAATTACTCTTTATATTATATATTCTGATTAATTTAAAAGATGAGTTCAAGAACCGGTTATCATATATTATATGTTTGTTGTTTGACTTCTTTTGATACTTCACTATTTTTGAAATTTGGAAAAAGCTCTTACAAAACATGGATCTTGCCCCAAGTTGTAAGCAAAAAGATTATCTCTTCCAACTTAAATAGAGATTTTGAGTTCAAATCTAATTTTGAAATCAAGGCAATCATCATCCTCACCCCTGATGCCCATTTAAAGGGACCAATTAACTCAGACAACAATGGTCTAATGTAACTAAATCAGAATTTGAGGGTCTCCTAATGATGGTTTACTTTGCAATTTAAGGAGATTTTCTTGAGTCCTCTAACTTACTACGAGGTATATGAGAGCATGTCTCAGAAATAAATTGACATATCATCCTTAGACTTTTCCACCCTGTCCAAATCACCCCCTAACACTTGGGCAACCTAAGACCAACATCGTTGTTTTTGAAAACAACCACATCTTGATTTGTCAAATTATTGTTTGACATTCCATCAAAATTCATGCTTTTGTCTAGTGAACAATTTTTGTAAACTTCACCACCAATAAAACCTTCATATTCTTCCAGAAGTTCACTAGGGAACTCATTAGAGCCTTCATTATATGAGTCATCCAAACTCGAACGTTTAGGAAATTTGATTCGTAGAGGACCTTGTGAGTCCTTATCTAATTTTACATTAAATGTTAGTCCATTAATTTGAACTTCTAGATCTTCTATTAATATTGTTGAATGCTTCATTCTAACTAGGATACACGCCACTTCCATTTTTTTAGTGTAATATTGTGTTATCATATGATCACAAGTACTCTCCTATATGTGCTTCCAAGGATTTGAAATATCAGGTTTCCTTGCTTGACAAGGAATGCCATAACAGCATATTCACGTAACTATCTCATCATCCACATCAAATTATTTCCATATGGGAACCTCTTTGAACCATTGATTCATCCAATCACTACCATCCTACACCAAAGCCTTCATTTCCCCTTCAAATCGATCCTTAAATAAACATAGGTTAGCTCTTAGTCGAGTAACTTGAATGGAGAAATACTCCCTCTGTCCCACAATGAGTGATCCGGCACACCGTTTCACACATATTAAGAAAAGTGTAAAAAGTAAGAGAGAGAATAATGTTTTTACTATAGTGCCCTTAGTTATGTATTGGAGATTGTGAAAGTTTAATTTATTAGAGGGTAGAATTAGAAAACATGTATTGAAAATTAAAATGGGTCATTCATTTTGGGACACTGTTTTATTCCTTTTAGGTCAACCATTGTGGGACGGAGGAAAAAACCCTCAGTGTCAAGGACATCTTGCATGTTGTATGACAACTTCAGGTTTTCAATGAAACCAACAAAAGCTTTTCAACATCTTGAGAAATATTTCTCTTCCAAATTAAACTTCATTATGTGCTTTGTATCATTTTTTGAAAGACCGTCATTATATCTCAATGCGTTTGCATATGAGTTCCCTTCATTAGACTTTACAAACTCATTTCACGCCTTAGGCTTCTAAGGCTATAGCAGGGTCTTCTTTCCCCGATGAATCCTCCTTATGACTTCTAAATCTTTAAAGCTTCTCCGGACTCCCCGAGGCTGTCTTCTTTGAAATCTAGGGATATTGACAAAGATATTTCTCCTTCCAGTGAAGATGTTATCCAACTTTATGTTAGAAGATTGTCGTCCCTAGCATCAATGAGTCGGACAAAACCATAATGTCTTCCCCTTATATCACATATGGATGAAATAACCACTTCATCAATGCCCCCATAACTTTAAAACTCTTCATACATTTCTTTTGCTCTATACTCGTCTATAAATGATGTGAAAAATAAAAAGAATCTACCTTTAACTAGCCTTCTCAACATCAAATCTTTTTCTTCTCTCATTAATATTCAAGAGTGTAAGTTTGAAATAAGATTCCGCTTGTGACTTCTGATCTTCCTATACCCTTCTACTTACAAAGTTCTTCATTTTTTCTAATGAGTTTGGGTGGAGATAGAGGGGATAACATAGTTAGAAGAAAAGAGAAGAGCTTCTCTTTAACATGCAAAAAGGATGGGATTATCCATATTGCTAATCTTTAGAAGATTTAACATAACTCATAGTTCAGAGAGACAAAATTTATTTTTCAATGTAATTACTTGAAGTAAAGAAAAACATAGCTAAGAGGTATTACAGATTAACTAATTTTCAAATTCAAGGATCACTCTTTAAATGAAATTTATAATGGACCTAAAACTTTATGTGAGATTTAAATGTATTATTGAATTACCAATTGTTAGTTGGTCCAGTAGTGATTATCGCTAGACTTAATAGAGAAAATCACTTTTCGACCCCCCACAATTATGATCAGGAGGGGGCTGGACCCACTTAATGTCAAAACTGACCCCCGATCCCGACTAAACTAGTGGTGAAAAAACAAAAAGGTATTATTGAATTGGTAAGGCCTAGACTACCTCTTGTAAAATTGGAGGTAATTTACCTTCAATGCTATATACCAATGAAATTTTACAAAATAAAATTAATTTTTAAAATCATATATTAACTAAAAACCTTAAAATATTGGATCTATCTTTTGTTATAATATTGGATCTATATTTTTTCTCACTTAAAAAATATTAAATATTCACTTTTTTATTTAATATAGAAATAATTACTCACATTTGATATACCAACATCTTACTACTCAAAAATTAAATTATATATTATTTATTTATTTAATTTTATTTTAATTTTTTATAATTTTAAATTAATATATAATTTAAAATTTTAATTTATATAATAAATTTTGATTGATACATATCATAAATTATAAATTATTTTTTAAATTGATGAGAGGTAGCTTAGAATTTACCTATTGAATTTTGTTTTTAAAATAGTAGAATCTAGGTTGCTAAAATAAAAATCTATGTGGGTCACCTGAATTTTACTTTAGAGCAATAAAATTTTATGCTTTGTTTTCTTTGGATAGTACGAGCTTCTAATTATTTTAAATGCAATGCAAGTTTCTCCAAAGAGTATACATGAAGATTGATTGACATGTATATTTCAGCCTTTCTTTGTACTTTTTTATGGCCAGAACTTACATAATTAACCATTGTCTCTCAACCATATAAGGTGAAGCAATTTCTCTTATAAAAGGCTTTTATGTGGATTTTATATAATATATAATTTTTGAGGCATATACCCAAATGTGAATGATGTCCACAATTCCAGAGATAACAATTGGAGTTAGATTTTATTTTACTAAAGACTTTTTGGAGCTTATTTCTTTTTATATTTACAATTTTGTATGAATATATAATCAGAAAATAAATAAATAAAACTTAAAAGTAGTCAAGATAACGATATTTATATCCAAATTTATTTTACAAATGTTTGTATTGTATTAGCTAATTTCGCTATGAAATAATGTATTTTTCTAATGAGATATATTTTACACGTGTGCAATAATACAACTAAAATGTTTTAGTTGAATTAAATTAATATAAATTATTAATTTAAATTTATTTTTAATAATAATATTTATGTATTAAGATAAATAAATTGTAGATATTACTAAACACTAATTCAATTTTTTTAATACATATTAAGGTTATGTTGTAGATAGGATATAATCTTCAACCTCTTTATAAATCTAGTTACTCATTAACTCCATCACTTCAACCACAAAGTTAACTTCAAATTTTTATAATAAATAAAACTGTTTAGAAAATGATTAAATTGAATTATAAAATTTCAGTCAATTACATTTTTGTACTTTTCTCAAATGAACAGTTCCAGAATACTAATTAAGACTAATGTCTTAGAAATTAATTTAAAATTTAAATGGTTCAATTACTTAAATAATTAAGTACATGTTTGGATGCAATTAATTCTACTGTAATTCCACTTTCCAATGAACTCTACCATGATTTTTAAGAAGCTAGAAATCCTAACTTTTAATAGAAGTGCTTTTTATTTTCATTGCTAATTCTTGATTGAATTGTTCAGTCCACTCTATTCTTTTTTTTTTATTTTTTTTTGTTCTTCATTTACTTAAAATTTAAATATTTTATCATTTAATAGAAGCACTAAAATATCTCTCTATGACTTAGACTTTTTGAATCTGCCATAAGACAAACCATTGAGTCAACAACAACATAATATATGATGTTTAATTTTTCTACTAAAATTAAATTTCCTTCAAATAAGATATTTGCAAAATTCATCACATGTTTGTTATTTCTTTTTATAAATATACTTCTGTTTAAAGTGCTATTGAAAAATATAAATATTTTTTATATTATGATATCACCAAATGAAAAATTAATTAGGTAAAATAATCATTTTGACAAATTTATTATTAAAACTAGTTCTTAATAACTCTAGAAAATGATTGATTTTATTATAAAGTACGGAGACAGGAAGATATTCATAATTAAATATATTCAACCAATACATACATCTCTTCTAATAAATTAATAGTTTGGATTGATTTTTGAAACAACCATAATTAATTTTAAAAATATAAAATTGATTCGCCGTGATTTTAAAATATTTGTTTTATTAAAGATATAATTAAATTTATTTAAAACTAAAATTTATAACTTTTATATTTAAAATTATTCTAAATAATTTATATATTAAACTTTGTTACTCTATTTATTTTTATATAAATATATTTAACCATAGATTATTTCTGTTATATTCAATTTAATAAAAAGCAATTCTATCAAACATAATTTTAATAAAATTAATTTTATTCGCCATCAATACAAACACACACCCTAATAACATTAGTAATTTAGTTTTATAAAATCACTTTTCATAATTAATATTGAAATCATCATAATCCAAAAAAAAACATATCATATCTAGGGATTAGCACTTCTTTTAAAAGTAACAATCTAATAATGAAAAATTTACAAAACCCTACTATCTACTCATATGCAACTATATAAGGTTGATGATCCCATTATATTCCTGTCAGACAAGGAAGGGCAAATAAGTAACTTCCTCAAAGGTGTTGTCAATCAACAAAAGAAAGAGAATCAGCAACAATAAAAAAAAACCTATTTAATTTATTACCCCCACTCATTCATTAACTTTATCTGTCTGCATCAATCATATCTCACAGTCATTTTTTTTCAAACCTATTTCCATTTCCACAAAAAACCCTAAAGTCCAAACCACTGCTCCTTTCTCTCTTTGATAGGTCAATTTAAAGCAACACAAATTTTCCATATAAAAAGAAAACACTGCCAATTCCTAAAAATGGATTTTTGCTATAAAGCTCCTAACATCACTCACTACTTAACTTGTTACTACACTTTCAAGTATTCTAGGAGTTATCAAAAAACCAAAAGAATTCAAAGATGTAGCTAGAATAGCCTTGTAGCAAAAATAGTCTTCACTATTCTTTTACCCCTCTCTCTCTCTCTCTCTCTCTACTTCAATAAATAAAAACCCTTTTAGATCAATTTCAATATCAAGATCAAGATCCAATCTTATTCTCTTAACTAGTCATGAATTCACTTGAAGAATTCGACAACTCTTCATCAAACACACAAACAAAAAACATCATCAACTTCACCAACACAACATCAGAAGACAAAAACATTACAAACTTCACATCTTCCTCTTCATCCTCCTCAGCACCACAGCCAGCCAACACTCTAAGCCGCTATGAGAATCAAAAGAGAAGAGACTGGAACACTTTTGGACAATACCTAAGAAACCATAGACCACCACTCTCCCTCTCACGCTGTAGTGGAGCACATGTTCTTGAGTTCCTTAGATATTTAGATCAGTTTGGGAAAACTAAGGTTCACTCACAGATTTGTCCGTTTTTTGGTCATCCAAATCCACCTGCACCTTGTCCTTGTCCTCTTAGACAAGCTTGGGGAAGCCTTGATGCGTTGATTGGAAGATTGAGAGCTGCTTTTGAAGAAAATGGTGGAAAACCTGAAGATAACCCTTTTGGTGCTCGTGCTGTTAGACTTTTTCTTCGTGAAGTTAGGGATTCACAATCTAAAGCTAGAGGTATTAGCTATGAGAAAAAGAAGCGTAAACGCCCTCAACAACAGCAGCAACAACAATTACCACCACCATCAAATAATGCAACTTAGTTAGTAAGCAATCATATAATCATCATACTTAACATTTCATTATAGTGTTTTTGATATTCTATTCATATTTACTATGCAAGAATAGCATATGTTTATGGTTAAGGTTAGATTAACTTTGAATTTATGATAATCACACTGTGTTAATGTAAAATCTAGTCAAAGTTACACTTGTACTTGTACACAGAGATTTCATCAAACTGGCCGACACTGAGTTTTCGTATAATATTTTGGCAAAATTACAGTGACATATACTGATTTTAGGTTTTGTTAAATTAACTATTATTTTCATGTATGCATGTTAGTATGTTACCATGTTATATAGCATTGTTATTAATTTTTTTAATTGTGATTTATGGTGATTATGCAGAAGTTGTGAGTTGAGATTAAGTTACTGCAATGTTAGGAAGGATACCTTTGGAATTGGATTAATCTACACAGAAGTATCATGTACTATTGGTAGAAGCAGGAAGCAGTGTTTGAGTGATTATTTATGCATTAAAATGACACTGAAATGAGTCTGTGACACTGCCAAATCTGTAATAAAATTGTTTCTATCTAAAATTAATGTTAATTATATGATGAAAATAATATATGGATTTTAACGTCACGTGTTGTTTACATGAGGTGGGTAAGGTGTAGTTTCTTCTTCTTGAAAAATCATTTTGAACGTGTATAGCAATGTTACTTTGATTTCAGGGATGAGGTCTTTTTGAAGCTTTTTTCCTCTTTATGTGCTGTTAGATCAGTGACTTCATGTAGTTTTACTTTAGTTAATTAGAAGTTCTTTAGTTATTATAGGGATAGGGATAGGTATATAGAGTCTGATGAGATGATATGATGCTTCAAACCGTCAAGAAGTAGAAGCTTAGTCATCATGCCTTGGAGTTTGTACCAGAGTTGTTGGTGGTGCTATTTGTTTTCTTTTGGTCAAAACTAAGCCTTAAACTGGGTGCTGCCAATACACTACACATAAACTGTTTTGGAAATTTCACTGATGAGATTTGACACAAAACTGTTACTATGTGCAAAGTAATACTAGAAACTAGTAATAATATTAAACAATTGGATGAGTCTAATCTCTGATCTTTTTTGATAATAGGACATCTAACCAACCACTTGTATATATATGGTATCTACATGAGAATGCCTATGTCTAGTAAAAAAAGGTGTATTTCTATTTGTCTATCTACATATACAAGTATAGAGTATGTTCGTAATTTGGGTTCTTGTATGTGTTAGTTATTTTAAGTGACTAGTGTATAAGCTTAACCTAAGCATTAGGCATGACAACACATAATCAGAAAACCTTCTGAATCCATTTTAAACTGTTTGGATCATAGTCATATGGTTTGCAATTCATTTCGGTACAAGATAAGAATTAGAGTATGCAGTTTGTAACTCTCAAAGAATTAGATATGATATATATATATATATATATATATATATATATATATATATATATATATATATATAATTGGTTGCGGTATGTTCAAATATAATAATCGATATCTTATTATTAAGAAAATGGTTTACTTAGAAAGAAAAAAAGAAAAATGATTGGGAGAAAAATTTTGTAGTCCCACTGCGACTACATTACTAATATTACTTTTAAAAATTAATTATAAATATTTAGTATATACTCACAACTCTAATATCAACTCATCAAAGTTTTAATATTAAATTAACATAATATAATATGGTCATTAATATTCACTTTTATCAACATAATTTAAAAATTAGTTAAAATTTTATTTTTATAATTTCTAGTTTATTTGATAAATATTATGTATTTAAATTTGAAATTTATATTTGGTTGGTTAGTTAAAATTTTATTTTTATAATCTCTAGTTTATTTGATAAATATTTTGTCATTTAAATTTGAAATTTATATTTGGTTGGTTAGTTAAAATTTTATTTTTTATAATTTCTAATTTATTTGATAAATATTATATCATTTAAATTTGAAATTTATATTTGATTGGTTCGCGGGTATTTCATTTTACATGTCATTTATATTTGAAATTTATATTTGATTGGTTCGGATATTTCATTTTACATGAATTTGGTTGGTTGTGGCATAACAATTTTGTAGGGATTAAAAAATATTATTTTTTAATAGATATTAAAAATGAAAATTGAGATGGTTATAGAGATCAAAACATATTTTACCCTAATTTTATATGTATAGCAAAATTTGGAAACTGAGACGGGAATACCAACCTTCATTGAGGACATAAATGTGATCTAAATTTTAACATTGTGTTATTATAATGATCTAAATAATGGAAACATAATAAATAATATTTATTTGTAATGAAATTCTCCATAATAATATAGAGATGAATGGGAGAAAGAATAATATAAAGATGAATGAGAAAAAGAGATGAAAGAAAGCAATATTATATTATAACTTTTTAAGTTCAGTTAGCATTGCAACATGAAAAATCATATTTATAATACATGACTAACAACTATTAATTTAAGGGATACACTGAGGTTAGGAATGTACCTCATATGAATTACGGAATATAGAAAGTAAGATAAATGAACATTCACATCTATTTACTATTATTTATAACACTTTTTCTTGGATATTTATTGAGGATATACCTCGTAAAAATAAAAAATTTATTAAAGAAAAAAAATACAATATCTTTTGAATGTGAAATGCCTCGTTAAAAACCTTATCAAAAAATTCCAGCGGAACAAAACCACGACGAAGGAAAAAAAAAGTGTAAGACATATTTATTTCTCCCCCCTCATGCATTTAAGAGACGACATTCTTTGTAGTTGTTGTTAAAAAATGTCTTCTACGAAGTGACTTCATGTAGTGTTAATAGTTATGCAAGAATAATTGTCTTAATGTAGGTAAATAACTGTATTTTGCTAATAGATTAATTGCAAGTGATATATCAGGACGTGTATAATTAACAAGGTGCATTAGTGCTCCAATTGCACTAAGATGTGGTACTTCAAGACCAAGCAATTTTAATCCTTTTTTCGAGGCTGAAAGGATCTTTCTCTATATCTAATGATCTAACATCCATTGGACTAGACAACGAATGAGATTTATCCATATAGAAGTGTTTCAACGTTTTTATATATAACCTTCATGATGTACAAATATTACATTGTCCAAATTCTCAATTTGCCTATACATAATTTTGTTCTTCCTAGGTCCTTCATCTTAAACTCTTTCTTTAAGTAATTTATAGCTTTTAGAAACTCTTCAGGAGTTCTAATAATATTTATGTCATCCACATAGACAACTATTATTGCAAATCCTTTTCCACATCATTTTATGAAAATACAAAGACAAATTGAGTTATTTATATATCCATCATTTATTAAATATTCACTAAGGTGATTATACCACCACTACAAGAAAAGTGCCCCTTAGAGAAGTAAAGTTGTGACTTGATTATCACATGGCAAACAAAGGTGGTTGCGACGTGATAATCACGCCATTACATAATTTTAATAATAAAATATAAAAACTAAAGTTAGCACGTGAGGAGTCAGGGAATATATTTTTTTTAAATGTTGCGACGTGATTCTCACGTCTCAACCAATTAATTAAAATTAAAAATTCCGAAAGTTATAACGTGCACAGCGTGAGAAGTTTGAAACTTTCAAATTTCAAGTTGTGACGTGAATATCACACCACAACCTTTTAGGTTAAAAACTTCTTGCATTGATGTTGACTGGGCGCAGGTGGGTGCAGAGCCATAATTTAAGTTTATGACCGTTGGGAAGTTGCGACGTGATAATCACGTGACAAGGTTGCGAAGTGATTTTCAAGTCGCGGCTTGGGTTATATATTTTTCCGTTTCACAAAATAACACTCCACTTCTTCGTTCTCTCATTCTTCTTCTTCAATTCCTTCTCTCTATAATTTCTCTCTTCTTCATATTTTCATACAATTATCACTTCCATTCCATTTCCTATTTTTAAAGGTAATCATCTTCTCCAATTTTGCTTTAATTTTTTTTTATAATTTCGTTTAATATGATTTTAATTTATGTTAATTTTATTTTTCAAGATATTGATTTGAAGAAGATTGAAGAATATTAAAAAGGATTGAAAAAGATTGAACAAGAAGATTGAAGGAGATTGAAGTTGAGGTATTTTTGTTTTTTTTTTTAATTTGATATATTTTTTTAATTGTTGGTTGTTTATTTAAGTTTAATTTTGTAAAATTAAAACAGTATATAAAAAATATTTAAAAAAATATGAAAATTTTATATTTTATATATTATAAAATAGAATATTTAAAAAATATAATATTAAAAAACATAAAATAACCGAATTTATGATTATTTTAAAAAAAACAGTATTGTTATATATATTACATATTGTTATTTATAATATAAATAGAATAGAATATGTCACGACGTGACTTTCACGTCACAACTTTGTGACATGAAAATCATATCGCAAGAAGTTTGTCACCTGTTCTCCAGCCACGTGATTGATCACGTCGCAGTTTAATTGTTGTGACATAATTTTTTAAGTTGTGACGTGAATTTCACGTCGCAACTGGATGTATTTTTTGTAGTGCACATGCGTCCAGATTGTTTCAACACGTAGAGAAACTTGTTCAATTTAATGGAGTCATTTTCTCGATATCCAAAATTACATGCCTCTGGTATATTGAACCCTTCAGGAAGTTTCATGTAAACTTCACTATTAAGTGAACCATATAAATAAGATGTCATAACATCCATCTTGTTCAAATTAAATCCTTCATGTGCTACAAAGCTAATTAAATATCAAAAATCAATTGAATCCACTACAGGTGGATATGTTTTATCAAAATCAATCTTAGGTCTTTGTGAAAATCATTGAGCAACAAATCAAACTTATTACCATTCTTATTTTGTTTTTTCACAAAAACTCATTTATATCCAATTCGTTTCAAACCTTGAGGTGTTCGGACTACAGGTCCAAAAACGAGTCACTTGTAAAGTGAGTTTAATTCTTTTCATTTGGATCTGTTTATTTTGGCCAATTCTCACTTTGTCTACAATCTTTTATAAACTTTGATTCATGATTCTCGTTATCATTTATTATCTTTAGCGTTATATTTTATCCAAACACATTTGTCAATATTGACTGTATTTTAGTTCCATCAATTTTCATTTTTGACATGGTTTTATCGAGATCTCTTTATTTTCATATATTACAGGTATCAGATTAGTTTTTCTAGAGCTCAAAATGAATTATGTCAAAATTATTGAGAATCAATTGTGAGGAAGAAGTCTCACATTTGTTAATACATTTGTTGAGAATCAATTATACCGTCATATAATTAAATTGTTTTACTATTCTTCTAAGATGAATAAGTTCTTCAGGAACTATATGAATTATTTGTTTTTCTATCCTTCAAAGATGTTTGATAAGTTCTTCAGAAATTATATAAATAATATGTTATAAACAATGACTAAAAAATATAATCATTTTCTGTGATGTGTTAAAATTATATGTGTCATTATTCTGAAATCATGACAAAGCATATTACAAATTATATTTTTTAGATCGAAATAATAAATTAAGATGAATTACATTGGAGATTCGAAAGTAAAATAATTTCTCTTAGCCAGTAGCATCTAAAATTTTAACTATAACAATTAGAGGAGCAAAAAATTTCATGTAATATTTGGGAAAAAAGAATCTCTAAATAACATAGGGGATGTGACATTTGTGGTTTCACAATGTAACACAAGTTTTCTTATAATCATTAGCATGAAAAAATATTAAATCATGACACATAAAAATCCATACAATAATAAAGAAAGGAATGTTAAACATTATAAAATGTATAGATTTATAATTCAAACTAGTGTGTATACCCGTGCGAGGCACGGCTTTAATTTGTATTAGTTTAAATAATTATGTCTATTACATATAAAATAATTATATTTCGAATATCTAATTAAAATAATAAAATAGAGATAATTTAATTAAAAATTAAAATTAAAATAATATAATAATATAATAATATTTTTTGTCTTATTAGTTTCATTTTTTAATACAATATTTTATCGAAATTATAATTATTAAATAATAATTTTTAGAAGAAATTATAATTTTTATAAAAAAAATATAAATCACAAAATAAATTTATAGTAAAATATATATATTTTTTAAAATATAGTATTTACTATTAATATAGATATATTTGTTTTATTTAAATATAAAATGATCATTTATTATAAATATATATATATATATATATATATATATTTTTAATATTAATATCAACAGAGATATTAAGTATATTAAAAAATAAATAAAATAAAATAAAATATTAAATTCTTTATAAAAAATAATTTCCACAAATAGTGACACATATGTCTAACTGAAACGTGTGAGAATGAGAAAAGTTAATCTAGAAACGGAATAGAAAGTATTTATTTTATAATTTATTTTTTAAAATAATCTTTAAATATAATAATTATTAAATATACTAAAATAAAAGTATCATTAATTATAATTCTAATATTTTTGAAAGATTAATCTTTGCAATTGCTCAAAGGAGATTATTATAAAATATTATAAAAAATTTAAAAAATATATATTTACAGATTAATTTTATTTATGTGATCATAAAATAATTATGATTTGTTTACTTTCAATGTCATTTAATTCATATATTACTTATGATTTGTTTTATTTAAATATTATTAGTTATTTATACTATTTATTAGCAATAAATATTCAAATGACTTTTTTGACATGTTATTTATGCAATTTATCTCATCAATCTCTAATATGCACTATTACATTTAAGTAATATTATTTTGAGATGTTGAAGAATATTAATTAATTATTTTAATTCCTAAATTGTAATATATATATATATATATATATATATATATATATATATATATATATATATATATATATATATATATATATATATATATATATCATTAAAACTTAGTATTTATAAATATTATTTTAATTGTATAAACAATAATAATAACAATTATTTTAATTTACTCATTAATTAAAAATTTTAACATTTAACAACAATTTGAAGAAAAAAAAACTCTAAACATAGAAAATGCGCTTAAATTAGAATAAATCATTTATTTCAAAAAAGGCTTAAAATATAATAAATCATTTAAACCAAAAAAATACCATATTATAAATTTTGTTTCATCGTTCACTTTAACATTTAATATATAATTCAATTATAAATCCAACACATTAAATAACAATGATTAATATTAACAAAAATTTATTAGTTTTAAAAATCATGTACAAAATATTTAATATATTACTATAAATTTAAAATTTAACAATAAATATTTTCATATTTTGAAATCTAAATAGATTTGATAAATATGTGCTTACATATATCTTTTTTCCTTTTTTAGGTGGATTTTCCACGTCGACATTTTGTTTAAAATATAAATAAAAATAATAATTTTATGTATCATAAAAAATTATTTATTCAGCAATCATAATTATCTCATGTTTTTAATAAAAATAAATATTTGTATCATTTTTTAATATAAATCTTAACATTTTATCATTAAAAAGTAATAATAATGTTCATTTGAAATATAATTTCATATGTCATTTATAATGATAATAATGCTATCAATAAGATGAATTCTTTAAAAATAATTTGTACTTATGTAAAATTAAATTTAAAAATTAAAGAAATATTTTTTTGTTATTTATTAAATTTAAAATAAAAATAATTTATCTTAAATAATTATCTAAATAAAAAAATCAATAAAACAAAATTATACTTAATAGATTAAATAGTAGACATATAAAACAAAATAACAATGTCAAATAAACCTATAATAGAAAAAGCATGTAAGGAAGGATATGAATGAAATAAAAGTGTGACTCAGATTCAAGAAATCTTCTTCCAAAAGTCCTTCATATAGCTAAATGGTTGAGTAGGTGATCCGATGTTATCGCTAATAAGAAAGAAATAAGAAAGAAAAAAAGTAATAATCAATTATTAACTTTCAGAAACTTCAGAAGACTTGAAAGATATGTGAATCAAAGAATCTGCCTCGGGTATGTTTGGGTTGAACAACAGTTTGGTACAATTCATTGTATTCTGCATTTGGATTTTTCCATTATACAATTTGCCTTTAGAAGAACAACATTGTCGGGGTTACCAGATTTTAGGTATGCATCAAGTTCATAACATATGGTCCAAAAACAGAAAACAGCGTACAATCAAGCTTCATCATACAGGAAACCAATTAATTCAAAAGTTATTGGATTGTAACTCGTTTTTAATCATATGACTTACCCATGGGATTGTAACTCAATAACCTTAAACTTAGTAGTTAAGTCATTCCTTTCATAGACCCTTTCACGTCCAACAGCCGACAAAATGGCCACAACATCTATTACATAGATTAGACAAATTAGATGATGATATAATTGAATAATAACGAAAATTGAAGACAATAAAAAACAAATAGAATATTTGTTTTGAATTAAATAAAAGCTTTACCAATCACAAATGCACAAATGAGTAAGGGGTTACTGTTATGGGATCATCACCAATTTCTGTAACCACAGTAGAACTCTGCAAATTCAACTTAAATTGATGTTTTGTGGTCCTATACCCTCCAGTATTAGCGGCAACCCCAAAATATTGAAAATTATAAACAATACCGTCACGAATCTTATTCTCAAATCGAGACAGCAGAGCCTTACGAACAGATGCTTGTATCTTGAAACCCTATAAACAATAACAAACAAATATCAGAATAAAATGATATATAATAATATGCAAAGAAAAAAATTACAAATCAACTATATATATATAAAACGAAAAAATGCCGAATCTTAGGCTATAAGCTCGACTATGATTTCCACGACTCTATTTTATTAGGGAGACGCCGAGTCTTAGGCTATAATCTCGTATATGATTTCCACGAATCCATTTTATTAGGGAGCATGGTGAATGACTCATTAGTGAAAATATATCAAAAAATGGCTAGTGAAGCATGTAGGATCTTGAAATTACAATCTCGACTATGAATCACACACATCCTCTCTACTAGAGAGAGTGATGGATGACTTATCCTTAAATATATAGTAGTGGGTGACTCATCCCCAAATATACAGAAGTATGTGGTGAGGTCGCATGAATGTCAGGCATATGTAAAGAATAACTTCGTTGAAGTCTTCTTTGTGCATATCACATGATCATAAGTGTATGGGTTGAGGTTTTTGATATTATGTGGGTTTAATCTAGAATAAATATAACATTCCACAACTCTAAGAACGAGGCTTGTAATAGAAAGTGTTTTATACCCCAAAATTTGCCCTCCTACAACTCTAAAAACAAAAGATTAAAAACGTGGCCTTGGGCTTGGAGGTTCTATTTCAGATAAGGAACAAGTTTGAATCAAGAAAAGTTAGGCCCGTTTGGAAAATTTTTGACTTTCTCAAGTATTTCTCTTTATGCACCTCCTCAAAAATGCTCAACTTGCACAACTTGTATCTTGCTCAATTTTTGACATTTTTGGGTGTTCTTGGATTTTTTTAGAAATCTCAAGATGTCCTCTAAACATCCCTTTTGGTTTCATCTTCATTGAAGTTTTCATGATCATGAACACTTCTTTGCAAAAAGATGACTTTTTGTTGACTTTTTAAAAGGACCTGTAATATTTTGATCTATAACTTCCAAATGAAGCATTTCTAGCCCAAACTTATGAGACATGAAGTTGTAGAGAATTGAATTCTCTTTAAAATGAGCTTTGGTGGAAAATTTTCTGATAAATTATGTGAAAGTTATGCCTGGTAAAAGTTCTGTTGACTTTTTGTTCAAAAATCCTAATTTAGAAACTTTGACTTTTGATCAAATCTTGACTTTTCTTGATGAATTATGATCAACCCTTGATCAAATGATGAATATCACTTCAAAATATTTATGTTGACCAAAAATTATGAAGTTTGACTGTATGTTGACCACAATTGACTTTTTGTCCAATACAGCTGATTTTTAGCTATCTGAGCAATTGGATGAGCAATTTTGACTTGTAAGGCTTGAAACTTGGTATGGTGATTCCTTGAAGCATATGATGAGGTATGATAACCACTTGAAGCACTGGAAATCCATCTTGACTTGAGAGGAGCAGAACCTTAGCTTGGATGGATTGCTTAGGAGAGGGTTTATCTAGTCACCCCTTGAGAAATCCTTGAGTATGGAGTTATGGTTTGTCTTGAGAAGTAGGAGGGAAAATTTTGGGGTATAACAGTTGCCCCTGTTCAATATTCTTGTACTAGAAGGGTTAGATTGGTATGCTTGCCTTTCATGACCTGAAGGTAGAAGATGATTGAACACTCGAGTACACCTGAAAATTTGCACTCTCTGTTGCATGGAATGAGCTTATAGATGCCATTAGGAGAAGCTGATACTGGAGAGTGAGTCATACGCTAGACTTTGCATTCATCTTTTGGACGAGAGAAATATCAGAGATGGGCTTAAAGATGTCATCCAGAGAGATGAAGATGCATAATCGGAGATGGGCTTGAAGATGCCATCTGGGGCAGTTGATAATAAGAAAGAGTCAGAATAAACCTTCGTCTTGGCTATTTCTGAGATGAATAGTTTTTAGGATGCAGATAGTCTTCCCGTCTTGTTTCGGGTGTTAATCCATGATCTGTTGTCAGGAAATAATTTGCATGGTCGTTCAGATAGTTCTCCTGTCTTGTTTCGGGTATTAATCTTTGACCTTCTGTTTGGAAAATAGTTGTTACCTGTTGGGGAATTTTAACTTGAAAGGATATGATTAGCTTTATGCAGATTATGATGCATGCGAGTATATGATAATGCTTGTGAATGCACATGTTATGACTTTTATGTATAATGCATGAATGTAGATGGTATTTCAAAACATATCCGTCTTGAAGAAGATAGGAACGTTCTGCTGGAGATTTCTGATGTTCGCTTGGGGATGATGTTGTTGGAAACCCTGGCTGGGGAAAAGAGATGCTTCATATTCCTCCAATGCACTATCTGACCAAGTTTCGAGTCTGGATATTAGTGCTGCTGGAAGAATAATAATGATTGAGAGATACTCGACTAGGGATCTTGCCGCGGATGATTACATTGTCCATAGACCTTATTGGGGGGCCAACGTGATATGGCATAATTTGTTACTGCTTGGAGACTGACGTAACATGGTGAAGCTGATAGGGTCATTAAAGCTGACGAGGCTTATAGGATCATTAAAGCTGATGAGGCTGATATGGATCACTTGAGGTGATGAATCTGATAGGATCACTTGAGGTGATGAGTCCGATGGGATCACTTGAGGTGATGAGTCTGATTGGATCACTTGAGGTGATGAGTCTGATAGGATCACTTGAGGTGATGAAACTGATAGAATCACTGCTCGGGGACTAACGTGATGAGGTTGATAGGATCACCGCTCGGGGACTAACGTGATGAGGTTGATAGGATCACCGCTCGGGGACTAACGGGATGAGGTTGATAGGATCACTGCTCGGGGACTAACGTGATGAGGTTGAAAGTGTTGGAACACTGTTGGGAGGAGATGATAATATAGTACTTCGTTGGAGAAGATTTTCCTTTGTAGGGGGAGAGATGGCTCTGTGGGGATTGAAGATCTTGTGGATGTATTTCTTGTGAAAGTGACTCTGTGGGGATGCATTGGTGACTTTAGTCGTCATCTCAATTCCTAGAGCCTGTAGCAATTACTGTTTATGTTCGCTCTTCATATGTTTGTGAACAGATTTTTATTTTCAGATGCATATAATCATTCAAAGCAATAATTGTGTCATACCCCAAAATTTGCCCTCTTACTTCTCAAGACATTTCACAAGAATTTCACAAGGATTGATAAGCAAACCCTCTCCTAAGCAATCAACCCAAACTAGGGTTTTGGCCATTCTCAAATCAAGGTGGGCTTCTAACACTTCTAGTGGTCATCATGCCTCATCATATGCTTCAAATAATCTCCATGTCAAGTTTCAAGCCTTACAAGTCAAGTTTTCTCAGACAATTGCTCAGATGGTTGAAAATCAATTGTATTGGACAAAAAGTCAAATATGGTCAACATACAGTCAAACTTTATAATTTTTGGTCAACATCAATATTTTGAAGTGACATTCATCATTTGATCAAGGTTTGATCATGATTCATCAAGAAAAGTCAAGAATTGATCAAAAGTCAAAGTTTCTAAATTGGGCTTTCTCAGACAAAAGTCAACAGAAACTTGACCAGGCATAACTTTCACATACTTTATCAGAAATTTTTCCACCACAACTCATTTTGAAGAGAATTCAATTCTCTACAACTTCATGTCTCACAAGCTTGGGCAGAAAATGCTTCATTTGGAAGTTATGGATCAAAACATTACAGGTCCTTTTAAAAGTCAACAAAAAAGTCAATTTTTTGCAAAGAAGTTTTCATGAGCATGGAAACTTCAATGAAGATGAGACCAAAAAGGCTGTTTATAGGACATCTTGAACTTTCTAAAAAGTCCAAGAACACCCAAAAATGTTAAAAATTGAGCAAGATACACATTGCACAAGTTGGACATTTTTGAGGAGGTGCACAAAGAGAAATACTTGACAAAACCAAAATTTTTGCAAATGGGCCTAACTTTTCTTGATTCAAACATGTTCCTTAGCTGAATTGGAACCTCCAAGCCCAAGGCCACTAATTTATCTTTTATTTTCTATTTATTTTGGATTTTTAATCATTTAAAACCAAATTTAATTAAAATAAAAGATGGAAAATCAAAAATTAATTGCAAGGTAGATTTTTCTCTCATTCTTGAGATCCAAGCAAGTCATACAAGCTGTCAATTTCGAATTTCATTGATTGGGAAAAGGAATTGAATGAGATTTGATCAAAAAAGGAAATATTTGGTTTAATTCCAAATCAAATACTTTCTCATTGATTGGCATATAATTTCTTCATAATTCTTGACCTAATTCACTCTACTATAAGTACATGTTGCATCCACAAGCACAAGGGACGAAATTCTTGCCTCCAAGAACCCTAAAAAAGCTTCAAAAAATCGTGTGATTCAAGGAAGTGGCAGTCAGGTTTTTGGATCAATTCAAGCCAAACAAAGCGTTCCAACACATTCCTTGATACTCTCTAAAGCTTTTCCAATCATTACCAGCCATCAACAAGCCCAGAATCACGAAAACACGATTTCAGTTTGCACATTCTAACTCAAATTCGATTTTTGATTTTTATGCATATTTAACATGTTTTTATTGTTTGTTTGTGTTTAGAATGGAGTTTCAAAACTTTATGCATATGTTAATTGGAGTTTAGACACAGGAATCATGACTTGCCATTGTTAGGGTTCATAAGCTCCAATTAGGGTTTTCTAGAATAGGAAAAATTGGAGGAAACCAATGATCCCAGCATGTTCAGGGGATTAAACCGAGTTGATCCATGTTCCCATAACAAATTTATGTTGCATATTTTTGGATTTTGATTTTTGCAGGTGTTATAGCTACGGACAATCCGTTGGTAAAAGCTTTAGCTACGAACCAAAACCGTGGCTAAAAGTTTAAATATTCAAACGAGGAACACGAAGTTCTTGGCGTGTGTTTTAAGTTTGGTTTTCAGAAATTCGATCCCTGGCTTTGTCAAATATTTTTTTACACTTTGCAAAAACTAACACTTTTTCTTATTTTCTCCATATTTTTCCTTTTAATTTAATTTCTTTTCAAACAATTTTCTAACACATCAAAAATAACCAAAAAAAATAATTTCTTTTTGCATTTAGGACAGAAAAATGTTTATTTAATTTTTGACATAAAAATTAATATTTTTGCATGCATATTATAATTAATTGTTAATTAACTATAAAACTGACTTTTAATTACTTTTCTTTACTAAAATCAATCCAGAAAATTCCCAAAAAAATTGTTTTATCATCTAATTAGGATTACTAACCTAAAAACTTTTTCCTAACTCAAAAATCTTTTTTTAACTAACATATTTTCTCTTATGTGAATTTCTTTTCTTTTCCGATTATTATGTATCTCGCTTCTGTGTTGTAATAGTTAGGATTAATTTTCTCATTTCTTTTTCAAATATTATGTAACCGCTCATGGATGTAATAGTTTAATTAGGATTTACTTCGCACTCCTATATTATGTAACGCCCAAAAGCCATGTAATAGCGTGGATATACTTTCCGCTTTACTTTCCGAATTTACTTTCCGTACCCATATAAACTGCTAGTAACTAGGCGTGTATGACAAGATAAAATGAACGTAGATCACTTCTAATTGCAAGATAAAATATCCGAATTTAACACACTCTCTTCACATGCACCCCTAGAGCATTCTCTCGTTGCCTTTCAATAAATGGTCAAGTCCTCGAACGTGAGGTATCCTAGCACCGTGCCTACAAACATATCATCATAGTCCCTTCGATGCAAAGATCATAGTCCCGACGTGGCCTACGAATACATGATCTCGTCCCTCGATTGTTGCCTACAAAAAGTGATGATCGTCCCTTCGAATGTGCTAGGATACCCCTACAAGTTGCCTTCTATGACCATCCGATGTCCCTTCGAATGTCCCTCTTACATCCAACGAATAGGGTTACCTACCAACTAATGGTATGGATAGCACTATTCTAAAGGAAAGTAAAATAACACGAAAACGACCGTTCTGAGTAGGTAATAAGACTTTTAGTTGCTTGCTCTATCAAAATACTTTTCACACCTCACACTTTTTACAAAGTTAAAACACTTTTCAAAAACGAAACATTTCCAAACACTTCGTATACATTCCAGCGTGAATCATTACGAAGTCAAAACGAAATTCCTTTTCCAAACATTTTTCAAACACACACATAGAAAGAAAATTTTAAAGTGAGCCAAAACAATTAAGAGCCCGTAGATGACTACGGATGGAAAGGGTGCTAATACCTTTCCTTTTCATAACCTTCTCCCTTACTCAGAATCTAACGAAGGCCTTTTTTTGTTCTTTTCACCTTCCCTTAATTGGATAAAAGAAAAGTCGGTGGCGACTCTTGCTATCTGCAACATTTGCGATCAAAAGCAAAACAAATTCCAAAGTCAGTTCTCCCACCATATTAAGGCTGGCGACTCTGAGGGAGACACCTAAAGAAGAATACCTTAGGGATTTTTAGATCACTTTACTGCTTTGTTTGACTTTTACGCTTTACTTTTAAAGGGTTGCTTGGGTATTATACTTGTGGGGGATCCTACACCCGAATCCAGGTTTCCTTAGGTAAGTAGCAATAAATCGTCGCGACCGTTAGGCATATACCGAAATGGTCAACATGATGGCTACGTTAGTGCGACACTTTTGATGTCCTGATGCTCCTCATGCTCAAGTTGAGGAAAGTATTTGGCGTCTACGTGGTGTCATCAGCACTAACTCAACTTCTAGAACCCTAATTGACCCATCTTGGCCATTAGAAGGTAGTGAGATGGCCAGCTTTGGTGCAGACTAAGTTTGGTTGATACTCGATGCTACGTTCATTAAGATCCGACTTTCGGGATGTTTTGGTCGACCACTTGGTAGTCATATTGAAATAAAGCCTACGAGAAAGATCAATGATATGAGATTCCTAGAACCCGGTTACTATTATAGGACAGGATGAACCCACTGAAACATTGGTAGGGTAGACACTTATACCTCATGCAAGCCTTAACCCTAGGGCTATTGTGTGATTTGCTTGTGCTTGTTAAACATGACATCATGACATCATAACATTGCATATCATTTCTAACCATTTTAAGGACCTAGGATTTATCTTTGCTCATTTGTAGGAATTATGGCTTCGAGAGAATATACTGAATCAACTTCATGGGTGTACCTTCTCAACTCAAAGAATTGGTTTGAAATCCGATCATGCCAGTTCACCAAAGACATGGTTATCTTGCTTGACTTGGTTATCTCGGGTTTTGAAAAAGATATGATGCCGCGTCTTATTCGAGTTCTTGATGCGAAAC